>CAJVSB020000841.1:0-143539 GCA_911865555.2 Thlaspi arvense
AACATTGGCCTAAGATGTCTGTCACGGAAGGATTGCCCAAACATTCCGAAGTGACAATAGACTTCCTTGCCACGTTGGAGTTCCGTTACGAGAATCCTACCACACCCGTCCCTTCACAAGGTCGCCTCTACTTCAAGGTTGGCCGTCAACCGTCAAGCCTACACCCTCTCCATCCCTGAGCTATGCCAAGCTTATGGTCTCAAAGCGGATGCCAACAAGGTTGAGTTCCCCGCCTTCAAGAAAGCCAACGACTTTTGGGACCTGATTAGCAATGAGGACTACAAAGCCAACACCGCCAAGATCAAGCGAGTGAGAAGCCCGGTGCTGAGGTACACCCTGAAGCTGATTGCCAACACAAAGACCGAGCTTTGCTTCCTATTCCAAGACGTGAAGCACTTGGTGTGTGATCGGACACAAATGACGAGCCTATGGAGGATGAACTCGGCGATGAGGTGAATTACGGATGTGTGCTTGCTGCCTCCTTAGTTGAATACAAGGCTTCCTCTATTCTTGCAGAGCTTGGTGTTGGCTATTCATGACTTCGCCCATGGTACCGAGCCAGAGCATTCCATGGATTGGGGCGTACATTGGTGATACCGGTCCAGCTTGGAACGCCTGCCAACAGAAGGATGTGGGTGAGCGTATCTAAACGCACGCCTACCTCATTCATTAAGTAACCGAGTTGAGGGTGATAGTCAGGAGGTGGTGGATCCATGACACAACCCAGAAGATCCTAAACCCAACTGACTTGTTTGTTGGGAACATCGGCTTTACTTGCAGCAACATGTAGGGTGAGTGTGACCCCCCCCCCTTTTGTGAAGTTTTTTCTGTTGTTGCTCCTCTGAGCGATATTACCCAGACCTGCTTCCATACGAATTTGCATCCATCAATCAAAGGTCCCGAGTCTCCAGCCACGGAAGATGAGATGCCCGAGGCCTACACACCTCTCCACAGTTAGACTTTAAAGCCGAGGACAAAAACCGAGAAGTTCCTAGCATCTGGTTGTTGTGGAGAATGCAAAGGAAGATCAATAAGTGGCAAGGCAAAATGCTAAAGAAACGTTTGGAAAGAAAAGTCAAGGCACTTCAAGGAGGCGGCTCACCTCGCCTAAGAAGGATGCCAAGTAGTTAGGGGGCTCACCTAAGAAGGATGCAAAGTAAGGAGGCTCAACAAAACGCCGAGAAGAGAAGGCTCTCAACCGGTAAGAGTTGTCATCCGCGAGGCACAAACAAAGCAGCACCATTCACCGAAGGGGCGCGCCATTCTCTCCAAGAACCAGGCCGACAAAGGCAAAGCAACAATCTCTAGCTCCTCTGGAACATCCTCAAGTTCCAGCCGAGACTAGACCAGATGGTAACAACCTTCTTCCATTGTACATAACCCGGAGCTCATATTTGCTTCTTTTTGCTTTGTGTTTTGTTACTCCTTCGAATGAGTTTTCCACCGGGACGGTGTGCAAGCAAGTTTGGGGGAGTACATGTGTTATTTGACATGTGTTTCGTGTGATCTTATATTTCCTTCAGCATCCCTTGAGTCTTTTAGTTCCATGAAAAATTGGTAAGATTTTTAAATTTTTTTTCAAAGATTCGTGTAGTTGCATTCATATCTTGTCAAACATGTTAGGATCGAGTCTAGAGTTTCTCATATCATCTAGGGTTAATTGGCATTTTGCATAAGGGGTTGAGGTTTCTTAAAAAAGGTGTTTTTTTACTTATGAATTGTTTCAATGCCCCTAGTTAGTAGTTCTCTAATGCTTTGTCTATGCTTTGAAAGTAAGTTCTTACCGGGCTTGGATAACTTGTTAGGATTTTCGTGACTTGAATTGAACTCTCATGATTTGAAACTTGTCCTAATAAGTGAGTGAGAAACCTTAATTTGAAATTCTAATTGTATCATCCTTATGCATTTGAAAATGAACACATGGTTTTAAAATATTTAGGCTCTCTTCTTCCTTTTTACCCACTCTTTGTGAGCCTAAGTAGAACTCCCACCTTGAACCTTACCCTTCTTTGAAGCCAAATGTTCTTGTGTGACATCATTGTGAGGCCTTCCTTTCGGTTTGAAATTGGCATATAAGTGTTACGTTTAGGCGACATGATTTGGTTCTCATATGATTGCTAGCTTTGCATTTTGAAGCTAGGTATAGGCTTAGGATAAGTTTTGGGGATCATTGGGGTTGTTTTCATTTCTATTTTGTTCTCGGTTTCAAGGAGTTTGGTGTTTTAAAGAAAGAAATGGGTTTTAAGTGAAAGGTTGTTGTTTAAAAACTAAGTATATGGCTCCCAATAAAAAAAGAAAAATAAAATAAATAACAGAGAAAGAAAAGAAAATAAAAGAGCCTAAGTGCCAAATAAAAATAAAAAGAAAAAAAAAGGGAGAGAAAAGAAAAAAAAAATAATAAGATAAGCTACCAATAAGAAATATTTAGAGAGCAAAGTTATTTTCAAAAACCTTTTCACTAGCCTTAAGAGTTTAAAAAAATGTTTTTGTTTCGAATTGGGGATTGCTAAGTTTTGAGAAGAAAAAAAAGGGTAGACTCTAAGTGGTGAGTGAGGATAAAAGTTGTTAAATGAGAGGGGTTTAGGATCATTTGTTAGTTTACATGGGTAGATATGGAGAATCTAATCATGTATGCATCAATTGTCTTTACATTTAGCATTATGCATAAGTTCAACCATTTTTGAGAGAAACCCTTGTTCTAATTATAAACCCTTTTCAAACGAGATCATTCAATGCTCCTAACCTTCACCCCTTAGCCAAATGTGTTTTTGCTTTAAAGTGCTGCAATAAGTTTGATTCATGGTTCTAATGTTAATGAATGTTAAAGAATGAGTTTCTTTTATTGTTAGGAACAGGAGAGTCATGATTTGAATTTCTTTGTGTGATGAGTATGGCTAAGTTCTTTGGAGTATGAGTGTAAGCATAGCATTTTAGAACTGTTTAACTAGGACATTGAGATTGATTCATTTGAAAGGCACCTTTGCAAAGAAGTTTAAACCCCCATTCGAGGATTTTTTTCTGAAAACCTCTCTTCCTTACTTATTTTCTTTTGCTTGAGGGCAAGCAAGAAGTAAGTTTGGGGGAGTTGATGTTACTGCATATTACATACATTTTGCATACTCATTGGTTAGCTTTTCATGCATTTTGTATCACATTTAAGGTTAGATTGCATCACTTAGAGTCCTAGAGCATTCTTGCACCAGCATAACGCATGTTCCTTGCATTTTGCATCACATTTAGGTTGCTTCTGGCTGCTTTGGAGTTGTGGAGGTTCGTGGACATGTTGAGGCTGTTGTAGCAGTTTCGTAGAAGCTCGGATATTTGCTAAGGATCAGAGATCAAGGAGAAGATCGAGCCAACCAGGGCGATCCAGGGAGAATGATCGAGACGAGGATCGAGTGAAGCAGTCGATCAAACGGTACAGACGTAAAATGACGCCATGCAGAGCGAGAGCCAGATCAGTACACCACCCGATCCAAACCGATGATCGATACCGTTTTCATCTTAATCTAGTTTTTCTTTTTCATGTTCATCGTTTCTTTTTACATGCTTTGCTTGATTTACCTTATGTGTAGTGAGTAGTTTATTTGGGTTTCGGGTTGAGAGATTAAGGGGTCTAAAAGGGTTTCGATCTTGGGGTTTTCTAAGCGTTTTCAATGGCTATCTCTTCTAGGGTGTTGAGATCTCAATGCTTGAAGACTCTCACGCCAAGAGCTTCATGATCCGAGAGGTTCCTTACCTTGACAGGATTCAGGAGCCTCGGAAGATCACACCCTAGAGACTTGTTACCCCTTCCCAAAAGCCATGGAAGTTTGGGGGGACTAGTTAAGCCCACTCATTTGAAATCTGTTTTCCATGCCCTTCGACCTCTCTTTCTACCAAAAGCCATGGGTTTGGAGGAGGGGATGAAGGAGTGATCTATACCGAAAGCCAAAGATAGATCTTGCTTAGTTTTTCAAGGCTTAGAGATCCTCACAAAGTGATTCGATTTAAAGTTTTCAACCCAAGGTCGAACCTTTGAAACCCCTGACCATGAATCTCAACCCTAGGCCCTTTCTTTTAGCATCTTTACATCTTCTCTCGTCATTCACTTGATCTTTGATAGCATCCTGGTCGTTAGTTTTACTGTTCTTTGCATTTTTAGACGATATCGATTGTTATTGCTCGATCTAGTGCTCGATCTCATGGTCGATCCACTAGTCGAATTTTAGTAATTCGAAGCTTTGTTCTTTAATTATTCTGTTTGTTCCTCGTGGTAGTTTTATCATTCCTAGTAATTTTAAAATAGGTTGCATTCCATTTAAGTTGCTGCATCTAGTTTTTAGGGATTTTCTCATAACTTATCTTGTTTCACTTAGATTTGCATTAGTCCTTGTATTCTCTTTGCATTCTCTATCATCCTAGGTATGGATTGACTCTCTCTTGCTTGCTGTACTACAACCTGTCTTGCATTTGAGTTTGATAACCTCATTGCATTCTCACCCTTGGCAAATAAAGTGTCTATCACCGGCGCGTCTTTCCCTCCAAGAGCCAGCCTCCAAAGGCAAAGCCATAATATCTAACTCATCTGGAACATCCTCAAGTTTCCAGCCGAGACTAGATCCGAGGTACCAACAACCTTCCATTGTATATACCGTTCATATTTTCTTTGTTTTTTGCTTTGTGTTTTGAGCTCTCTTGAATTTTGTTTTGCCACCGAGACGGTGTCATTTCAAGTTTGGGGGAGTGTGTGTGTTATTTGACATGTTTTTTGTGCTCTTATTTTCTATTTGCATCCGTTGAGTCTTGCATACATCCTAAGGCATAGAAAAGAACAAAAAATTGGTAAACTTTTTAAAAACATTTCAAAAAAAAAATTTATGTAGTTGGATTCACTTTGTAAACATTTTAGGATTGAGTCTAGAATTTTTAAGCATCTAGGTTGTTTACATTGGCATAAGGGGTTAGAGTTTTCTTAAAAATGTGTTTTAAGCTCATGAATTGTTTCAATGCCCTTGTTAGTAGTTCTCTAATAGTTTGCTCACGCTTTGAAAGTAAGTCCTTACCATGCTTGGATCACTTGTTTTTATTTTCGTGGCTTGACTTGAACATTCAGGATTTGAAACTTGTCCTAATAAGTGAGAACCCTAATCTGATTTTTAAATGTCATTCTTATGCATTTGAAAATGAACACATGGATCTAATACATATTTGGGCTCTGTTCCTCCTTTTACCACTCTTTGTGAGCCTAAGTAGAACTCCCACCTTAACCTTTACCTTTCTTTCAAGCCAAGCTTTCTTGTGTGACATCATTGTGAGGCCTCTTTTCGGTTTGAACTTAGCATAACGTGTTACGTTTAGGCGACATGATTAGGTTTCTAATATGATTGCTAGCTTTGCATTTTGAAGCTAGCTTTTAGGCTTAGAATAAGTTTGGGGGTTTGATGGGATTGCTTGCTTTGTTTATATGCTTACAGTTTCAAAAAGGTTTTGGTAATTGAAGTGAATAAAAGGTTTTAAGTGAAAGGCTTGTTTTCAAAATGTATAAAGCTCTAAGTATTTCAGAAGATAGCTCTCTCAAGTAAAAGAAAAAGAAAAGAAAAGAGCCTAAGAGCTAAATAAAAAAAAACAAGAAAGAAAAAAGTAGAGAGCTATAAATAAGAAAAAAAAAATAAAGAGCTAAAAGGTTTTCAGCCTTTTTCACTAGCCTAAAAGAGTAAGGATGTTTTCTTTTTTTGATTTGGGGTTTGCTAAGCTAGTGCTTTGTTGATAAGGGTAGTCTCTAGGAGGGTGAGTGAGCTGAAAAGAAAAGAAAATGAGAGGGGTCTTAGGATAATTGATTAGTGTATGGATAGATGAGAATCTGATCATGTATGCATCAATTGCCTTTACTTTTAGCATTATGCATAAAATTCATACCATTCTTGAGAGAAACCTGTTGCATTGTGAAACCCTTTTTAAAATGAGATCATTATATGCTCATAGCCTTCACCCATAGCCCAATGTGTTCTGCTTTAAAGTGCATAAGTTTGATTCACGGTTTCATCATTAATGAATGTTAAAGGATGAGATTTTTTGATTGTTTGGAATAGGAGAGTCATGATTTTGAAATTCATTGTGTGATGAGTATGGCTAAGATCTTTGGAGTATGAGTGTATGCATTGCATCTTAGAATTATTAACTAGGACGTTGAGAATTATTCATTTGAAAGACACCTTTGCAAGAAGCTTAAAAAAAAACCTCTCTCCCTTCTTGAATTTTGTTTGCTTGAGGGCAAGCAACAGGCAAGTTTGGGGGAGTTGATATTGCTGCATATTTCATGTATGTTGCATACATATAAGTTAGTTTCTCATGCATTTACCTTGCACTTTAGGCTAGTTTGCATCACTTTAGGTCCTAGAGTACTCTTGCACCAGCATATGCATGTTTCTTGCATTTTGAATCGCATTCAGGTTGTTTTCGGCTACTTTGGAGTCTTGGAAGATTCGTGGACGTGCTAAGGCTCGTGGAAACTTGGAGAATTCAGGAATGCTTGCTAAGGATCAGATATCGAGAAGCGGATCGAGCATGGCCGGTCGATCTAGATGAGATCGACCAGAAGGTCGAGTAGCCCATCCGATCCAAGGGAACTGATAGAGACCAAGATCGAGTGAAGAGATCGATCAAGGAGTACGGACGTAAATGACGCCATGCAGAGCGAGAGTCGGATCGAGTCCACCACTCGATCCTCCAAAGATCGACTCCAAGATCGAACGAAGCACCCGATCCATCAAAGAAGATCAATACACAGATTGAGCTGAGACCGCGATTCCCGAAGACGATCGAGTGAGATGCTCGATCTTGAGGTCGATCCCAGGCTACTTTAACTGTTTTTTTTGGCTTCTAGCGAGGGGGGGACCATCGAGCTGTTTGCCCATATTTGGGAAGGAGCGATCCAGCTTTCACACACACACGTTTTCCCTTTATCTTTTTCGAGTTTTCTCTTTGTTCGAAGGCGATTCCGCCATTGATAGACTTTGAGCTTTTCTTGCTTTATTCTTGAATATCGAATCTTTTAAGTTTAAAGCAATCGTTTTTTCATGTTTACCAGATCGTCTTCTGTGTTTTGCTCGGTTTACTTTATGAGTAGTGAGTAGTTTCACCGTGTTTAGGGGTTGAGAGGATTCAAAGGGGTTGAAAAGGTTTTAAAAGCTTGGTATTTTCTTGTTCTTCATTGCCTTCCCTTCTAGGATTTCGAGTGCGTAAGGCTTAGAGAGTCTCACGCCAAGATCTCTAAGATCCAAAGGGCCTCTTACCTTGACAGGATCCAGAGGTCCTAGAAAATCGAATCCTAGAGGCTAGTCTACCTTTCCCAAATGCCATGGTAGTTTAGGGGACTAGTTAGGCCGTGTGTTTGAAATCTAAGCTTGATGCCCCTCAATCTCTTTTTCCGCCCAACGCCATGGGTCTGGAGGAGAGAATGAAGGAGTGATCCATACCACACGCCATGGATGGATCTTGTTTTGTTTTAAAGGCCTAGGGAATCTCACAAAGTAAGTAGATCTAAAGTTTTCAAACCAAGCTTGAACCTTTGAAACCCTTGAACATGAATCTCAACCCTGGACCCTCTTTCTTAGTATTTTCTCATCTCTGTTAATCATTTGCTTGCTAGTTATTCGCATCCTGGTCATTAGATTCATTTCTGTTCAATCTGTTAGTAGATCGATCGTTGTTGCTCGATCTAGTGGTCGATCCTGTGGTCGATCCACTAGTCGATTTTTATTAATTCATAGCTTTGCATTTTAATTATTCCATCTGTTCCTCGTGGTAGTTCACTCGTCTCTAGTATTTTTATAATAGTTTTTGCCTTGCATTTGACCGTTGCATCTAGTTTTTAGGGATTTTACAAAATCGTTCATCATTTGCTTAGCTTTGCATGATCCTTGCATTCTCATTGCACTTTCTAGCTCCTAGGTTGGATTGATTCCTCTTGCACTATACTACGACTGTGTGTTGCTTGAGTTTTGATAACCTCCTGCTTGCATTGCTTAATCTTATAGACCCAAAAAGATAGTTATCAACAACAAGATCAAACAGTTAGAGAAGGGAAAAGCTACTACAAGCGGTCAAAGCAGCTTACCGGGCAAATGTGAACAGAATCCCAAGGAATACGCCAACGCCATTACACTAAGAAGTGGCAAAGAACTTCCACCGCGAGTTGCTCCTAAGAACAATGAGGACATTATAGACCAAGAGGGGGAGGGTAAGCTTTCAGCTGATGAGGAGATTAACTTTGATAATGTGTGGATTGAGAGACCAAGAAAGGGTAAAGAAGTAGCCGTAGAGAAGAAAGTGGAGCAAGCTACTAAAGAGAAAGATGTTTATGTGCCTCCACCGTATGTGCCTAAGCTTCCCTTTCCTGGCTGCTTCAAGAAACAGCTGATAGAGAAGCATATACTCTTGTTTGAGAAGCATATAAGGGATGTAGAGATCAAGCTTCCTCTTGTGGATTGCCTAGCTAAGATGCCGAAGTGTGCTAAGTTCTTCAAAGACACCCTTACAAAGAAGAACAAGGAGAGTAAAGAAGTTTTGGTGCTTCGTGAAGAGCGTAGTGCCATTATTCACAGAGAAATAGTGCCTAAGAAGCTAGGAGATCCAGGATCATTCACCATTCCTTATGCTCTAGGTCCCTTGAAGTTTGAAAGCTGCTTATATGATCTTGGTGCAAGCATTAATCTTATGCCCCATTCCGTTGCAAAGAAGCTCGGTTTCACCAAGTTTAAAGAGTGTAGGGTCTCTCTCGTGCTGGCTGACAGAAGCATAAGGCTCCCCGTAGGTATGCTAGAAGACCTGCCCGTGAGGATCAGTGGAGACATTTCGTTGTGCTTGAGATGGATGAAGAACCGAAGGATCCTCTAATCCTTGGAAGACCCTTCCTAGTGACTGCTGGAGCCGTAATAGACGTAAAGAATGGGAAGATCTCTCTACGACTGGGCAAGAAAACCAAGCTAAACTTTGACATCAATGAAGTTTTGCAGAAGCCAACTATTGATGGGCAAGCATTCTACATAGGAGCTTTGGATGCATTGGCTGATAGATCGCTTGAAGAAACGAGACAAGAGGCCCATCCACAGCTAGCTTTGGCAAGAGTGTGTGGGAAACATGGCTTATTAAGTGGACAAACCCAGGAGTGTGTTCGCAGCCTCGATTCTCACAAGGTTGTGAAAGAAAATACCGGCGAAAGCCTAAAAATTGACTTAAAGATCGACCGGATCACTCGATCCATGGACGTGATCGACAAGAAGATCGAGAAGACTGCTCGATCTAGAGAAGAAATCGATGGGAAGATCGAGAGAGCCAACTCGATCAGTTCAGAGAACGACTCAGCAACTCCATCTCCTGCTCGATCCATATCAAATCGAGCAAGTGAATCAAGGGAGAGCACTCGATTTAACCTAGATCGAGAGAAAGATCGACCTCTTGGCTCGATCTCAAGGGTAACAACTGTTCGGGAAGGAAGCTTGAGAGCTCAATACTCGGGTTCAAAGCAGGTCACTCGTGCACCTTCAGAGCCACCTCTTTCGGATGCTGAATTGCTGCCAAGCCTCGATCCCCCTGAGCTAAGCTATGAGCCGAGTACAAAGGCAATAAAGTATCTTGCTTCATTTGTTGAGAATCAGCGCATGATCAACGAGTGGCAAGGCAGGATGATAGCGAAGCTGGCTGAGACGATCAGAAACTTACAAGGAGGCCCACCTAAGGAGTTTTCAAGTGAAGAGGTTGGGCAGCCAGAGAATAAGCAAAGTTCAACTGGGGGTGTTAAGATCCGTGTTCCCTAAGGAAGCAACAAGGCTGGACACCTTTCCCTCCATGACGGCTCAAATTGCAGCAGCAACGAGGGCATTCCCCCCGACAATCCTAGCAAGGGTAGGAAGTCTGGAGCAACTTCAATCTCCTGCACTTCTTAGCTCCGAGGTACCAACAACCATCCCTTGTATATACCACGAATGTTTTCATTGCTTTTGCTTTGTATTTTGAACTCTCTTGGATTTGTTTGCCACCGAGGCGGTGTCATTCAAGTTTGGGGGAGTGTGTGGTGTGTTTGACATGTTTTCTTTGCTCTTATTTTCTGTTATCATCCTGTGAGTCTTGCATGCATCCTATGGCATAGAAAAGAACAAAAAAAAATTGGTAAAATTTTCAAAAAGATTCATGTAGTTGCATTTGAATTGTTAATCATTTTAGGATTGAGTCTAGAATTTTTGAGCATTTAGGTTGTTTACATTTGCATAAGGGGTAAACGTTTTTCTTAAAAAGTGTTTTAAGCTCATGAATTGTTTCAAGGCCCTAGTTAGTAGTTCTTTGATGCATTGTACACTCTTTGAAAGTAAGCTCTAACCCTACTTGGATCATGTGTTTTGATTTTTGTGGCTTAAGTTGAACATTCATGAACTGAATCCCATCCTAATAAGTGAGAACCTTAATTTGAATCTTCTTAAGTATCATACTTATGCATTTGAAAAAGGATACATGGATCACTTATACATATTTGGGCTTTCTTCTTCCTTTCACCACTCTCTTGTAAGCTTAAATAGATTTCCCCACCCTTACCTTACCTTCCTTTCAAGCCAATGTTCTTGTGTGCTAAATCTTTGTGAGGCCTCTTTTCGGTTGAACTTAGCATAAAGTG
The DNA here is from genome assembly GCA_911865555.2 of Thlaspi arvense. Lineage (NCBI taxonomy): Eukaryota > Viridiplantae > Streptophyta > Magnoliopsida > Brassicales > Brassicaceae > Thlaspi > Thlaspi arvense. Next base: position 10,649 of record CAJVSB020000841.1, read on the forward strand.
TTAAGTTTAGGCGACATGATTAGGCTTTCGTATTGATACTAGCTTTTCATTTTGAAGCTAGTTTTAGGCCTAGGATAGGGTGGGTGTTCTTGGGGATTGCTTTGTTTTGCTTCAGTTTAAAGAGTTTGATATTTGGAATTTGAATAAAAGGGTTATAATGGTTTTAAGTGGAAGGCTTGTTTTAAAATGAAAGCTCTAATTTTAACTAAGAAAGTAGCTCTCAAAAACAAAAGAAAAAGAAAAGAAAAGAGCCAAAAGGCCAAGTGTTCAAAAAGAAAATAAAAGAAAAAAAATAAGTAGAGAGATATCAAAATAAAAAGAAAAGAGCTAAGTATGTTTTTAGCCTTTCCACTAGCCTAAAGAGTTTTAAAATGATGCTTTTACTTGGGTTTTCGCTAGGCGAATTGCCTTGATGATAAGAGTAGTCTTTAGGAGGGTGAGTGAGCTTTAAATGATAAGAAAAATGAGAGAGGGTTCTAGGATCTTTGATTTGTATGCATGGGTAGATGAAGGTTTAATCATGTATGCATCAATTGTCTTCACCTTTATCATTATGTGAAAGTTCGACCATTCTTTGAGAAAACCCCTTGTTTGAATAGCCCTTGTAGGTGAGATCATTTTTATCTCGCAACCCTTGTCCCTTAGCCAAGTGTATCTGGTTTTAAAGTGCATAAGTGTGATTCACGGTTTTGAGCTTAATGAATGTTAAAGGATAGGATTCTTGGATTGTTTGAGATATGAGAGTCATGATTTGAAATTCATTATGTGATGAGTATGTTGGAGTATGAGTGTGTGCATTGCATCTTAGGATTAAGAACTAGGACCATTGAATTGATTCATTTGAAAAACACTTTTGCAAGAAGCTTATCCCCCGTTTTTAAAACCTCTTCTCCTTTCTTGAATTTTGTTTGCTCAAGGGCAAGCAAAATGCAAGTTTGGGGGAGTTAATATTACCATTTATTCTGCATATTTTGCATGCATTTAGAATAGTTTTTCATGCATTCATCTTGCAATATAGGCTAGTTTGTTCCATTTTTTTTATTTTAGGTTCTAGGTCCCTTTGCATTCGCATTTTGCATATTTGTTGCACTATTGCATCATTATCAGGTTGTTTGGAGCATTATGGAGTTGGGGAGGCTATGTGGACGTGAGGAGGTTCAAAGTGGAGCTTGTGGACACTTTGAGAACTTAGCTCGGCATGCGAAGTACCCAAGATCGAGTAGCGGATCGAGCAAGGTAGGTCGATCTAGACTAGATCGAGCAGAAGATCGAATGACCCAAGTCGATGCAAGGGAAAGGATCGAGACCGAGATTGAGTGAAGAGATCGATCTGGAGTACGGACGTAAATGACGCCATGCAAAACGAGAGCCAGATCGAGACCAAAACTCGATTATCCAAAGATCGAGAAGTAGATCAAGGAAGATACTCGATCCCTCCAACCAGATCGACTTGAAGATCGAGCAGAGCAAGGCGATTCCTGAAGATGATCGAGCACATTGATCGATCTCAAGGTCGATCCCAGACGAGCCTTATCCATCCAGCTGTCTTTGGCGGCTAGCAAAGGGGGACCAGTTAACAGTTTTAGCCATTTTTAGCAAAAGCAGCCATCACTTTCTCTTATCTTCATTTTGTCTTTTTGTTTTCTCTCTACCTTAGGCGATTTTGCCATTGTTGACAATCTTAAGCTTTTTCAGTTTTTAAACTTTGAATCTTTTAATATTAAGCATGTTTTTCTTTAATCGCTTTTCAATCGATCTTAATCATGTGTAGCGAGTAGTCTTTTTGGGTTTTCGGGGTTGAGGCGATTGAAAAGGGTTGAAAGGGTTAAAGCTTTGTGTTTTCTTTATTCTTCATACCTTCTCTTCTAGGATCTTGGGGTCATAAGGCTTAGAGAGCCTTGGAAAATGTCTCTATGATTCCAGGGCTGTCTTACCTTGACAGGATTCATATATCCTAGAAAACCAGATCCTAGAGACTAATCTTTCCTTTCCCACACGCCATGGTTGTAAAGGGGATTAGTTAGGTCATTATATTGAAATCTGGTTTCCTTGCTCTTCAATCTCTTTTTCCACCAAACGTCATGGGTTTGGAGAAGAGATTGAGGAATTGAACCATACCACACGCCATGGATGGTTCTTGTTTTGTTTTCAAGGCTTAGAGAAACCTCACAAGTGACTAGATCTAAATGTTTTCAAACCAAAGCTTAAACCTTTGAAACCCTTGAATATGACCCTCGATTCTAAACCCTCCTTTTTAGTATTTTAAAACCTCTGTTAACCATTCACTTGTCATTTAGCTTGCATCCTGTTCATTAGAAGTCATTTCCTTTAAGTTGTTTGTTAGATCGATCCATTTGGCTCGATACAGTGGTCGATTCACTGGTCGATTTTTAGTTCTTAGTAGCTTTGCATTTTTAATCTTATGCTTGTTCCTAGTGGTAGTTAACCCTCTTCCAGGGATTTTAAAATTGTTCTGCATCTCATTTAGTAATTGCATCTAGTTTTGTTTGATTTTACCAATCATTTATCCATCTTGCTTGGATTTGCTTCACCCTTGCATTCTTAATGGCTCTTCCTGCATCCTAGGTTGGATTGATTCCCCTTACTACTGTACTACATCATAACATGTGGTTTGGGTTTTGATAACCTTCTTGCTTGCATACCAAAATCCTGTTATCAAATGGCGCCGTTGCCATCTTAGGATTGTTAAGAAGCATTAAGATTTGGGGTTTAGTAAAGACTAAGCTTTTTCTTTCATTCGGTTACTAATATCTTTCTCTTCACACATGTGTCTTTTAGGTACATGAACTTACGCTCCAGGGGTAACAACAATCTACTTAAACCCCTGGACAATATTCACTAACTCGGAAGTTCAAGAACAAGAAGAGCAAGAGAGCACGCTAGAGCCTTTGAGGAGATTGTTCAAGCAGGTTCAGTCGACTTTGCAACAATGGCTGAGCAAGAACATCCTGAGGGACCTCCACCAGCTCACGGTGTTGTAGGACGGGGCAATGGAAACCCCAACCACGCAGCTAGACCCCCACGGATCATTGGTGCTAGAGATGCTCCTAATACGCATCACAATCGCTTTGAGATCACTCCTCCACCAGTACAGAAAAACAACTTCGAGATTAAGCCAGGGTTCATCTCTATGGTTCTGAATAGCAAGTTCCATGGGCTGGCAATGGAAGACCCCTTGGAGCATCTTGACAACTTTGAGCAGGTTTGTTGGATGATAAAGATCAACGGTATCTCGGAAGATGCATTCAAGCTCCGGCTCTTCCCATTTTCTCTTGGAAATAAGGCAAGGCATTGGGAGAAGACCCTTCCACAAGGCACCATTACCTCTTGGGCTGAGTGTAAGAAGGCTTTCCTCTCAAAGTTCTTCTCTAGCACAAGAACAGCAAGGTTGAGAAGTGAGATCAGCGGATTCACTCAAAGGCAGAATGAGACTTTCAATGAAGCCATGGAGAGATTGAAAGACTATACCATTCAGTGTCCTCACCACGGCTTCAGTGAAGAGACTCTCCTAAGCACAATCTACCGTGGCGCCTTACCCAAGATCAGAATGTTGCTTGACACGGCTAGTAAAGGCAACTTTCTTGGTCAGGAAGTAGAAGAGGGTATGGAGCTAATCGAGAACTTGGCATTGAGTGACGGCAACTATGCTGAAGACTATTACCGTGCACCAAGAGGATCCGTGCTAGAGTCTCACAAGAAAGAGCTCAAGTCATTGCATGAGAAGATAGACAAGTTGGTGCTTGCAAACCAGAAGCATGTACACTTTGTGGGTGCAACCGAGGAAGTGTTGGAAGAGTTAGACTTGAGTCAAGAAGAAGCTAACTAGATTGCTGGCCAGAACTACAACAAACCTCAAGGATATTCACAAGGGTACCAAACCAACAACAATTTCTCTTACCGAAGCACAAACGTTGAGAACCAAAGATCAAGTGTACCCCGCTCAGCAAGCAAAGCCGTTTGTTACTTACAACAAGGGTTTTCAAGCGAATAATGGCTTTCAAGGGCAGAGGCAAGGGAACTTCCAGGGTCAGCAGCAGCAGCAAGGCAACAAGGGCTACACTCCTATGTTTCCTCCCGGTTTCGTTCCACAACAACAGCAAATGCAACCCCAACCTCAAGATCCGGTCCAAGCCATGTTCCAGCAGTTGCTTCAAGGTCAAGCTTCTACTAATCAGAAGTTTACCGAGATGAACAACCGCCTTGACTCCTCTCTTACTGACGTCTCAACTATGATTACAAACCTGAACAACAAGATCAAACAGTTAGAGAAGGGAAAAGGTACTACAAGCGGTCAAAGCAGCTTACCAGGTAAGTGTGAGCAGAATCCCAAGGAATACATCAACGCCATTACACTAAGAAGTGGCAAAGAACTTCCACCGCCAGTTGCTCCTAAGAACAATTAGGACATTGTAGACTAAGAGGGGGGGGAGGGTAAGCTTTCAGCTGATGAGGAGATTAACTTTGATAATGTGTGGATTGAGAGACCAAGAAAGGGTAAAGAAGTAGCCGTAGAGAAGAATGTGTAGCAAGCTACTAAAGAGAAAGATGTTTATGTGTCTCCACCGTATGTGCCTAAGCTTCCCTTTCCTGGCCACTTCAAGAAAGAGCTGATAGAGAAGCATAGACTCTTGTTTGAGAAGCATCTAAGGGATGTAGAGATCAAGCTTCCTCTTGTGGATTGCCTAGCTATGATGCCGAAGTGTGCTAGGTTCTTCAAAGACACCCTTACAAAGAAGAACAAGGAGAGTAAAGAAGTTTTGGTGCTTAGTGAAGAGTGTAGTGCCATTATTTAGAGAGAAATAGTGCCTAAGAAGGTAGGAGATCCAGGATCATTCACCATTCCATGTCCTCTTGGTCCCTTGAAGTTTGAAAGCTGCTTAAGTGATCTTGGTGCAAGCATTAATCTTATGCCCCATTCCATTGCAAAGAAGCTCGGTTTCACCAAGTTTAAAGAGTGTAGGGTCTCTCTCGTGCTGGCTGACAGAAGCATAAGGCTCCCCGTAGGTATGCTAGAAGACCTGCCAGTGAGGATCAGTGGAGTCAACGTACCAATAGATTTCGTTGTGCTTGAGATGGATGAAGAACCGAAGGATCCTCTAATCCTTGGAAGACCCTTCCTAGCGACTGCTGGAGCCATAATAGACGTGAAGAATGGGAAGATCTCTCTACGACTGGGGAAGAAAACCAAGCTAAACTTTGACATCAATGAAGTTTTGAAGAAGCCAACTATTGATGGGCAAGCATTCTACATAGGAGCTTTGGATGCATTGGCCGATAGATCGCTTTAAGAAACAAGACAAGAGGCCCATCCACAGCTAGCTCTGGCAAGAGTGTGTGGGAAGCATGGCTTATTGAGTGGACAAACCCTGGAGTGTGTCCGCAGCCTCGATTCTCACAAGGTTGTGAAAGAAAATGCTGGCAAAAGCCTAGAAATCAACCTAAAGATCGACCGGATTACTCGATCCATGGACGTGATCGACAAGAAGATCGAGAAGACTGCTCGATCTGGAGAAGAATTCGATGAGAAGATCGAGAGCCAACTCGATCAGTTCAGAGAACTACTCAGCAACTCGATCACCTGCTCGATCCATATCAAATCGAGCAAGTGAATCGAGGGAGGGCACTCGATTCAACCTAGATCGAGAGAAAGATCGACCTCTTGGCTCGATCTCAGAGGTAACAACGGTTCGGGAAGGAAGCTTGAGAGCTCAATACTCGGGTTCAAAGCAGGTCACTCGTGCACCTTTAGAGCCACCTCTTTTGGATGCTGAATTGCCGCCAAGCCTCGATCCCCCTGAGCTAAGCTATGAGCCGAGCACAAAAGCAGAAAAGTATCTTGCTTTGGTTGTTGAGAATCAGCGCAGGATCAATGAGTGGCAAGTCAGGATGATAGCAAAGTTGGCTGAGACGATCAGAAACTTACAAGGAGGCCCACCTAAGGAGTTTTCAAGTGAAGAGGTTGGGCAGCCATAGAAGAAGCAAAGTTCAACCAGGGGTGTTAAGATCCGTGTTCCCCAACGAAGCAACAAGGCTGGACACCATTCCCTCCATGACGGCTCAAGCAGCAGCAGCAACGAGGGCATCCCCACGGACAGTCCTAGCAAGAGCAGGAAGTCTGGAGCAACCTCAAGCTCCAGCACTTCTTAGCTCTGAGGTACCAACTACCATCCCTTGTATGTACCACATATGTTTTCTTTGCTTTTGCTTTGTGTTTTGAACTCTCTTGGATTTGTTTGCCACCGAGACGGTGTCATTCAGGTTTGGGGGAGTGTGTGGTGTGTTTGACATGTTTTCTTTGCTCTTATTTTCTGTTATCATCCTTTGAGTCTTGCATGCATCCTAAGGCATAGAAAAGAACAAAAAAATTGGTCAAAATTTTTTAAAATTTTCAAAAGAATTCATGTAGTTGCATTTGAATTGTTAAGCATTTTAGGATTGAGTCTAGAATTTTTGAGCATTTAGGTTGTTTACATTTGCATAATGGGTAAAAGTTTTTCTTAAAAAGTCTTTTAAGCTCATGAATTGTTTCAAGGCCCTAGTTAGTAGTTCTTTGATAATGTGTTTTGATTTTCGTGGCTTAAGTTGAACATTCATGAACTGAATCCCATCCTAATAAGTGAGAACCTTAATTTGAATCTTCTTAATTATCATACTTATGCATTTGAAAAAGGCTACATGGATCACTTATACATATTTGGGCTTTCTTCTTCCTTTCACCACTCTCTTGTAAGCCTAAATAGATTTTCCCACCCTTACCTTACCTTCCTTTCAAGACAATGTTCTTGTGTGTTAAATCTTTGTGAGGCCTCTTTTCGGTTGAACTTAGTATAAAGTGTTAGGTTTAGCCGATATGATTAGGCTTTCCTATTGATACTAGCTTTGCATTTTAAAGCTAGTTTTAGGCTTAGGATAGGGCGGGTGTTCTTAGCGATTGCTTTGTTTTGCTTTGGTTTAAAAGAGTTTGATATTTAGAAGTTGAATAAAAGGGTTTTAATGGTTTTAAGTGGAAGGCTTGTTTTAAAATGAAAGCTCTAAGTTTAACTAAGAAAGTAGCTCTCAAAAAGAAAAGAAAAAGAAAAGAAAAGAGCTAAAAGGCCAAGTGTTCAAAAAGAAAAGAAAAGAAAAAAATGAGTAGAGAGCTATCAAAGTAAAAAGAAAAGAGCTAAGTATGTTTTCAGCCTTTCCACTAGCCTAAAGAGTTTTAAAATGATGCTTTTACTTGGGTTTTGGCTAGGCGAATTGCCTTGATGATAAGGGTAGTCTTTAGGAGGGTGAGTGAGATTTAAATGATAAGAAAAATGAGAGAGGGTTCTAGGATCTTTGATTAGTATGCATGGATAGATGAAGGTTTAATCATGTATGCATCAATTGTCTTCACCTTTAGCATTATGTGAAAGTTTGACCATTCTTTGAGAAAACCCCTTGTTTGAATAGCCCTTGTAAGTGAGATCATTTTTATCTCGCAACCCTTGTCCCTTAGCCAAGTGTATCCGGTTTTAAAGTGCATAAGTGTGATTCACGGTTTTGAGCTTAATGAATGTTAAATGATAGGATTCTTGGATTATTTGGGATCTGATAGTCATGATTTGAAATTCATTATGTGATGAGTTTGGCTAAGTTCTTTGGAGTATGAGTGTGTGCATTGCATCTTAGGATTAAGAACTAGGACTATTGAACTGATTCATTTGAAAAACACTTTTGCAAGAAGCTTAACCCCTGTTTTTAAAACCTCTTCTCCTTTGTTGAATTTTGTTTGCTTGAGGGCATGCAAAAGGCAAGTTTGGGGGAGTTGAATTCATGGAGATTCAAAGGCACGTTCTTGGAAGCTCTAAAAGGCAAGAAAACTGAAGCATGTTCGGTAGATCGATGGCTAGATCGACCGGCCAAGGTCGATTCAGGACAGGATCGAGAGATGCATCGAGTACATCCACTCGTTCTCCTTCGTAGATCGACCCCTGGATCGAGCATGAACATCGATCTTCTGCCCAGAATGACCCACAGATCGATCCTCCAGCTCGATCCACAACACAGCCCAAGGTACACCATTCCAAAAACCTTGTCTATATCATGAATTCTTGGATTTTTGAATTTTATTTCTTGTTGATGGTCTCTCTTGAACTTTTATTACACAAGGGACTGTGTAATTTAAGTTTGGGGGAGAGCTTGAAAGATTTAATTTTGTGTTTTGTTTTCTTATTTTCCCTTTAAGCACATTTGAGTCTTCATGCATATACATTTGCATAGAAAATCAGAAAAAATTTCAAAATTTTCGAAAAATTTCTTGTAGCTTGCACTTGCATTGGTAAATATTTTAGGATTGAGTCTAGATATTATCATATAGTTTGCTTGCATTCACATGCATATGGGGCAATTTTTCTTAAAAAAGTGTTTTATACTCATGAATTAGTTCAAGGCCCTAGTTAGTAGTTCTTTGATGCATTGTTCAATCTTTGAAAGTAAGTTCTTACCATGCTTGGATCATTTGTCTTGATTTTCGTGGCTTAAGTTGAACATTCATGAATTGAATCCTTTCCTAATAAGTGAGAACCTTAACTTGGAATTTTTAATTATCATACTTATGCATTTGAAAAAGAACACATGGATCATATACATATTTAGGCTCTCTTCTTCCTTTCACCACTCTTTTGTGAGCCTAAGCAGAACTCCCACCATAACCCTTACCCTCCTTTCAAGCCAAATTCTCTTGTGTGATATCATTGTGAGGCCTCTTTTTGGTTTGAACTTAGCATAACGTGTTACGTCTAGGCGACATGATTAGGCTCTCATATGATTGCTAGCTTTGCATTTTGAAGCTAGTTTTAGGCTTAAGGTTAGGATTGGGGTTCATGGGAGTTGTTTATTTTGCTTATTTGTTTTCGGCTTAAAAGAGTTTGGTATTTGAAGCTTGAATAAAAAGGTTTTATGGTTTTAAGTGGTAGGTTTTGTGTTTGAAAATAAAAGCTCAGGTTTTAAAAACGAAAATAGGTCTCAAAAGAAAAAAAAAAGAAAAAAAAAGAGACTAATAAAAGAGCCTAAGTGCTAAATAAAAAAAAAAAAAAGAAGAGAGCTATCAAAGTGTGCTTAGGTTGTTTGTAGCCTTATCACTAGCCAAATGAGAAGAGATGTTTTCTGTTTATTTGGGTTTTGCTTGTTATAGGTAGTCTCTAGGAGGGTGAGTGAGCTTAAAAAGAGAAAAAGAATGAGAGAGGGTTTCAGGAACATTGTTAGTGTGTATGAGTAGATGAGAATCTAATCATGTATGCATCAATTGCCTTTGCTTTTAGCATTATGCATAAGTTCATCCCATTGAGAGAAACCATTGCATTGGAGTACCCATTTAAATGAGATCATTCTAGTCTCATAACCTTTGTCCCTAGCCAAATGTTTTCGGTTTTAAAGTACATAAGTGTGATTCATGGTTTGCTCTTAATTGAATGTTAAATATTAGGATTCTTGGATTGTTTGGAATAGGAGAGTCATGATTTGAGATTCAACATGTGATGAATATGGCTAAGTTCTTTGGAGTATGAGTTTGTATGATGCATCCTAGAATTAAGAGCAAGGACCATTGAGCTGATTCATTTGAAAATATTTTTTTTTTGAATTGAACCCCCATTTTTAAACCTATCTCTCAGATTTGTCTTTGTTTGCTTGAGGACAAGCAAAAAGGCAAGTTTGAGGGAGTTGATAAACTAATAATTTAGCATATTTTAGCACTTATTTAGGATAGATTTTGCATTCATATTGCATTCATATTTAGATTATTTGTAACTTTTGCTCCGTTTTTGGCAAACCGCAGCCATCTCTTTCATTATCTTCGTTCTGTCTTTTTGCTTTTTGTTATCATCTACTTAGGCGATTTCGCCATTGCAACTTAAGTTTTTTTTTTAGTTTTTGAACCTTTGTGTCTTTGAATATCAATCGAGTTTTTCCTTTAATCATGCTTAGTTTCTTATTAATCGCTTTTGCTTTGATATTAAACATGTGTAGTGAGTAGTCGTTTCGGGTTTTGGGGTTGAGGACATTCAAAAGGGGTGAAAGGGTTTAAACCGTTGTTGTTTTCTTTGTTCTTCATGCCTTCTCTTCTAGGATCTTGGGATCTTAAAGCCTAGAGAGCCTCGGAAGAGGTTTCTATGATCTAAAGGCTGTCTTACCTTGACAGGATTCAGATGTCCTGGAAAACCAGATCCTAGAGGCTAATCCTTCCTTTCCCACATGCCATGGTTGTTTAGGGGATTAGTTAGGTCAATATTTGAAATCTGTGTTTCTTGCTCTTCGATCTCTTTTTCCACCAAACACCATAGGTTTGGAGAAGAGATTGAGGAAGTGAACCATGCCACACGCCATGGATGGTTCTTGTTTTGTTTTCAAGGCCTAGAGAACCTCACAAAGTTCGTAGATCTAAATGTTTTCAAACCAAAGCTTAAACCTTTGATACCCTTGAATATGACCCTCGACCCTGGATCCTTTTTTTTAGTGTTTTAAATCTCTGCTAATCATTCACTTGTCATTTAGTTTATATCTTGTTCGTTAGAAGTCATTTGCTTGAAGTTGTTTGTTAGATCGATCCATTATGCTCGATCAAGTGCTTGATCCTGTGGTCGATTCACTGGTCGAATTTTAGTTTTTAGTAGCTTTGCATTTTTCATCTTTTGCTTGTTCCTAGTGGTAGTTAACCCTCTTCCAGGGATTTTAAAATTGTTTTGCATTGCATTAGATCATTGCACTTAGTTTTCCTTGAATTTACCAATCATTTATCCATTTTGCTTAGATTTGCTCATTCCCTTGCATTCTTAGTGTACTTCCTACTCCTAGGTGTGGATTGATACCTCACTTGCATGCTATACTACATCTCAGTGTTGCATTTGATTTTGATAACCTCTCCTGCTTACAACGACTTAGTAAAAACGTGTTATCAATACCTGATCCCTATTCTACAACTGATTAGAGGCTAAGTACATTTGGTTATAGACCACAAAAAGTCTTGTTTCAAATTGGCGCTGTTACCTTTGTGAAAGCATTTGAGTTTGACATTGCTGTTAGACTAAGTTCTATTCTTTTTCATTATTAATCAGCTCTGTTTTCATTGCTCTGTTTTCTCAGGTACTTGTATGAATTCGACATCCAAAGGCTCAATACACTTGATCCCGCTTATTGATAACATTCACCATCTAGAGCATGGGGTTAGGAGCAGAAAAGTTAGACAAATATTTCAAGAGTTGGAAAAACAGACTATGGCAGAGCAAGGTAGCCAGTTGCCACATGTTGGTGTTGTTGGACAAGCACCATTACCACAAGCAGCAGCACACATAGATGAAGTTCAACAAGCTATGAACCATGCAGCTGGAGTTCAAGGCTTAATATACCAGTTCATGCACCAAGAGTTGAGAGACATATAAGAGTTAGTGATGCGCCTAATACACACCACAACCCCAATGGGATTCATGCTCCAGCTGTGCACCAGAATCACTTTGATCAAGCTAGGCCTAATCAACATGGTTCAAGGAAACCACTTCCATCGTCTACCAAATGAAGATCCATTGGACCATTTAGATCAGTTTGAAAATGTGTGTGGCATGACTAAGATTCAGGGAGTGTCTGAAGATGCTTTGAATCTGCACTTGTTCCCTTTCAGTTTAGAAGACAAAGCACATCAGTGGGAGAAGACCCTTTAACTTGGGATGAGTGCAAAACAGCATTTCTCAACAAGTTCTTTACCTCAACAAGAACATCAAAGCTCAGGAATACAATCAGTAGCTTTGTATAACACGGAAATGAGACATTTGCTGAAGCATGGGAGCGTTTTAAGTCATACACATTACAATGTCCGCACCATGGCTTCACCAATGAAAGTCTACTGTCTACTTTGTACAGAGGTGTCACTCCCAAATACAGAATTCTCCTAGAAACTGCATCTAATGATAACTTCATGGGAAACACAGTAGTTGATGGTCTTGCTTTGGTTGAGAATTTGGCTTTATCAGATGGCAATTATGGTGAAGAGTATGATAGACTATCAAGAGTTATTGGAAGCGCTGAAAGTGAGAGTACTACTAAGAAGGAAATCAAAGCTTTGAATGACAAGCTTGATAAGCTTTTCAGTGTGTCTTGAAAGAATGTGAGCTATGTGGGTGAAGTTGATGCTACAAAAGGAGAAGATGGGACAGTTATAGAGGAAGAAGCGTTCTACATGAATCAACAAGAAGGAGGCTTCAACAATTATAAGAATCATCCTAACTTCTCTTATAGAAGCACCAATGTAGCCAACCCCCAAGATCAGATATATCCTAGACCAGCTTTTGCACCTCCAGGTTTTGGGAATGCACAAGGCTTTTCTAGCACTCAAGATGGTGATATTAAGCAGATGATGCAACAGCTGTTGAATGGTCAAGCCAACGCCATTATAGAGCTGCATAAGAAGTTTGCTGAAGTGCACAATAAGATTGATGCTACAACTTGTGATTTGAATGGGAAGCTTGATGCTTTAAACCAAAGGGTTAAGTCTCTAGAGAGAAAAGGAGCTTCATCTTCAAAGCCTCAGAACCAATTACCTGGAAAGAGTGAGGCTAATCCTAAAGAATTCTGCCATTTGATTGCTGAAGAGGATGAAGAGTTAAGTGATGATGAAGATGCTTCATTGGAATGGTTTTATGCATCAAGAGCTGTTACTCCATAGGGACATGGAGGAATTTAGGCGTGGGGGAGATGTCTTAAACATTACCATTGGTGATCACGAAGTTGTGGACATTGTTGAGCAGTTCCTTCAAGGTTTGGATAGAGAAGAAAAGCTTGCTTTAGAGAAGGAAAATGCTGAAAAAGAAGCGGCTGAGAAGGAAGAGGCTGAGAAAGCCTTGGTTGCACCTAAAGAAGTAGCTAAACCAGAGCTTAGTGAAGCTGATAAGGAGCTTGTAGAAGAATACCACGCTATGATGGTCTTTGCGAAAGCAAATCCTGGAGATTTCAAGGAGCTATATACATGCCAAGTGGGAACTTCTTCAAACAATAATGAGAAGGGAAAAGCTGCTGAGATTCAAGCCTTCAAACCGTCAATTCCTTACCCCAGAATGCACTTTACAAAGGCTCAAAGAGCAGTATACTCACATTTCAGAAAGGATATAGAAGATGCTGGCGTAAAGCTTCCTCATGGTACCACATTGCTTAAAGTAAAGGATCAAATCAGGTTTTTCAAGGAAGTATTTGACAAGCTAGAGGTTGTGGAGCCAATACTTGAGAATGTGGGAGCCAATATGAAGAGGTGCAAGGATATGAAAACCTTGACCAAGATATCTAATCCTAGAATGTTCTTGATTAATTGTGAGCTTGTGATGCTAGACAAAGTAGAAGCCTTATGTGATTCAGGTTCTACAGTCAATGTCATGTCTCTCCACATGAGCCAAACCTTGGGAACAAATAGCTCACGCCTTGCGAGGCATCTATCACCTTTGTGGATAACACTTCTAGGAGACCACTAGGGATGGTTGATAAACAGATTGTTAGCAAGGTGAAATATCAAATCTCAAGCAACCTAAAGTTATAGTATAGTATGCAAGAGGTATCAATCCAATCTAGGAAATAGGAAGAACACTAGGAATGCAAGTGTAAAGCAAATCTAAGCAGATCAGGAAAATGATTGGTAAAATCGGTGAAAACTAAATGCAAAACTATTTTAAAATCCCTGGAAGAGGGTTAACTACTACTAGCAGAAAGCAGAAGATTAAAAATGCAAATCTAAGAACTAAAAATCGAGAGCTAAATCGGGTATAACAGATCGATCTAACAACTTAAAGGCAAACGACTTCTAATGAACAAGATGCAAGCTTTATCACAACAGAATGATAAACAGAGGTTTTAAGATGCTAAAAGAGGGTTCAGGGTCGAGGGTCATATTCAAGAGTGTTCAAGGGTCAAGCTTTGGTTTGAAAACACATAGATCTACTCATTGATGAGCTTTCCCTAAGCCTTGAAAACAAAAACAAGAACCATCCATGGCGTGTGTTATGATTCACTTCCACAATCTCTTCTCCAAACCCATGGCGTTTGGTGGAAAAAGAGATCAAAGAGCAAGAAAAACAGATTTCAATCTATGGCCTAACTAACCTCCTCTACATCCATGGCATTTGGGAGATGGTCGATTAGCCTCTAGGACTTGGTTTTCAAGGATTTCTGAATCCTGTCAAGGTAAGAAAGCCCTGGAATCATAGAGATCTTTTCCAAGACTCTCTAAGCCTTAAGACCCCAAGATCCTAGAAGAGAAGGAATGAAGAACAAGAAAAACACAAAACTTAAACTTCTTAAACCCTTGAATCGCCTCAACCCTTTACTTAAAGAAAAACAACTCACTACTCAGGATTGAAACCGAATGAAATGCAATGAAAGATAAACCAAGCATGATTAAACGATTGATTAAAGGAAAAGACTTAATATTCAAAGGATTCAAAGTGCTCAAAAACAAGAAAAAGCTTAAAGTTCAACAATGGCTAATCGCCCAAAAAATAAAACAGAGAACAGAAAAGATAAGACTGAAAATTGTGTAAAGAAAGTGATGGCCGCCTTATCCCAAAATAGCCAAACAGCTGGAATCCCCCCCCCCCCCCCCCTCCCACTACGCTCCAAAAGCGGTTAAAGTACTCGAGATCGATCAGTGCACTCGATCGTCTGCAGGGATTGCCTTCTGCTGCTTGATCTGCAAGCCGATCTGGTTGGATGGATTGAGTACTTCGTCTTATCTTCTACTCGATCTTTGGATGATCGAGTCGTGGTCTCGATCTGGCTCTCGTTCTGCATGGCGTCATTTACGTCCGTACTCCAGATCAATCTCCTCTCTCGATCTTGGTCTCGATCTTTCCTCTTGAATCGACATAGGTCACTCGATCTTCTGGTTGATCTCATCTAGATCGACCTGCCTTGCTCGATCCGCTACTCGATCTCGGGTCCTTCGCATGCATGGCTGATTTCTCCAAGTGTCCACAACCTCCATTTTGATCCTCCTCATGTCCACACAACCTCCACAACTCCAAAGTGCTCCAAACAACCTGATAATGATGCAAAAGTGCAAGAAATATGCAAAATGCGAATGCAAAGAGACCTAGGACCTAATATGCAACAAATGGAACAAACTAGCCTATAATGCAAGATGAATGCATGAAAAACTATCCTAAATGCATGCAAAATATGCAAAATATATGGTAATCTCAACTCCCCCAAACTTGCCTTTTGCTTGTCCTCAAGCAAACAAAATTCAAGAAAGGAAGAGAGGTTTTAAAACGGGGGCTCAAATTCCTTGCAAAAGTGTTTTTCAAATGAATCAATTCAATGGTCCTAGTTCTTAATCCTAAGATGCAATGCACACACTCATACTCCAAAGAACTTAGCCATACTCATCACATATTGAATCTCAAATCATGACTCTCATATCCCAAACAATCCAAGAATCGTAACCTTTAACATTCATTAAGCTCAAAACCGTGAATCACACTTATGCACTTTAAAACCGAATACATTTGGCTAAGGGACAAGGGTTGTGAGATGAAAATGATCTCACTTATAAGGGCGATTCAAACACTAGGTTATCTCAAAGAATGGTCGAACCTATGCAAAATGCTAAAGGTAAAGACAATTGATGCATACATGACTAGACTCTCATCTACCCATATACACTAACAATGATCCTAGAACCCTCTCTCATTTTTTTTTAAGCTCACTCACCCTCCTAAGGACTACCCTCATCATCTAGGTGGGGAAGTCTATTTAGGCTTACAAGAGAGTGGGGAAAGGAAGAAGAAAGCTGATATTACCATATATTCTGCATATTTTGCATGTATTTTGGATAGTTTTTCATGTATTCATCATGCATTATAAGATAGTTTGCTCCATTTGTTGCATTTTAGGTTTTAGGTCCCTTTGCATTTGAATTTTGCATGTTTCTTGCATATATGCATCATTATCAGGTTTTTTGGAGCACTATCGAGTTGCGTAGGCTATATGGACGTGAGGAGGTTCAAAGTGGAGCTCATGGATACTTGGAGAACTCAGACGTGCATGCTAAGGACCCGAGATCGAGTAGCGGATCGAGCAAGGCAGGTCGATCTAGATGAGATCGACCAGAAGATCGGGTGCACCTAGTCGATTCAAGAGGAAGGATCGAGACCGAGATCGAGAGAGGAGATCGATTTGGAGTATGAACGTAAATGACACCATGCAGAACGAGAGCCAGATCGAGACCAAGACTCGATCATCCAAAGATTGAGAACTAGATCGAGGAAGATACTCGATCCCTCCAACCAGATCGACTAGAAGATCGAGCGGAGCAAGGCAATTCCTGAAGATGATCGAGCTCATTGGTCGATCTCAAGGTCGATCCCATACGACCCTTATCCGTCCAGCTGTGTTTGGCGGCTAGCGAAGGGGGGACCAGCTAACGGTTTAGCCATTTATCTCAAAAGCTGCCATGACCTTTATCCTATCTTCATTCATTCTTTTCCTTTTTCGCTCGAAGTTAGGCGATTCACCATTGTAGAACAGCTTAAGCTTTTTCGTTTTTGAACCTTTGAATTTTTTAATATCAAGCAAGTTTTTCTTTTAATCTTTCGTTGATCATGCTTAGCTTATCGTTTATTGCTTTTGATTCGATCTTAAACATGTGTAGTGAGTAGTCGTTTCGGGTTTTGGGGTTGAGGTGATTTTAAAGGGTTAAAAGGGTTTAAAGCTTTGTGTTTTCTTATTATTTATGCCTTCTCTTCTATGATCTTGGGATCTTAAAGCCAAGAGAGCCTTGGAAAAGGTCTCTATGAACCAAGGGCTGTCTTACCTTGACAGGATTCAGATGTCCTGGAAAACCAGATCCTAGAGGCTAATCCTTCCTTTCCCACATGCCATGGTTGTTTAGGGGATTAGTTAGGTCAATATTTGAAATCTGTCTTTCTTGCTCTTCAATCTCTTTTTCCACCAAACGCCATGGGTTTGGAGAAGATATCGAGGAAGTTAACCATACCACACACCATGGATGGTTCTTGTTTTGTTTTCAAGGCTTAGAGAAACCTATTAAAAGTTTAGATCTAAAAGTTTTCAAGCCAAAGCTTGAATCTTTGATACCCCTGAATATGACCATCGACCCTAAACCCTTTCTTTTAGTGTTTTAAACCTCTGTTAATCATCCGCTTGTCATTTAGCTTGCATTCTTGATCATTAGAAGTCGTTCTGTTTAAGTTGTTTGCTAGATTGACCCATTCTGCGCGATCCATTCTTCTCGATCCAGTGCTCGATCCTGTGGTCGATTCACTGGTCGATTTTTAGTTTTTATAATTCTGTAGTTTTGATAACCTCCTGCTTGCATTGTAAAAATCCTGTTATCAAATGGCGCCGTTGCCATCTTATGGTTGCTAGGAAGCATTCAGATTTGGGGTTTAGTAAAGACTAAGCCTTTACTTTAAGTTTGGTTACTAATCTCTTTCTCTTCAAACTTGTGTCTTTCAGGTACATGAATTTGCGTTCTAGGGGTGACAACAACTTACTTACGCCCATGGACAATATTCACCAACTTGGCCACGCAAGATCAAGAAGAGTTAGAGAGCAAGCTAGAGCCTTTGAGGAGATTATTTAAGCTCGTTTAGTAGACTTTGCAACAATGGCTGAGCAAGAACATCCCGAGGGACCTCCACCAGCTCACGGTGGTGTAGGAAGGGGCAATGGAAACCCCATGCATGCAGCTAGACCCCCACATATCATAGGCGCTGGAGACGCTCCTAATACGCATCACAATCGCTTTGGGATCACTCCTCCTCCAGTCCAGAATAACAACTTCGAGATAAAGCCTGGATTCATCTCAATGGTTCAGAATAGCAAATTCCACGGGCTAGCTATGGAAGACCCCTTAGAGCACCTTGATAACTTTGAGCAGGTGTGTGAGATGATCAAGATCAATGGGATCTCGGAAGATGCCTTGATGCGATCCTCCAAGATCGGGCACTCTAAAGTTGGTATGGATAATCCTTTAATCCAATGGAAGCGGAAATTCCAAAGGAAAAGGCGGTGGAACCTTAGAAAGGTGATGCAGCTAGCTCCAATAGTGAGTATATGAAACTCACCACCTGATACTAACTTATACCGCAAACAACTAACTTCAGTCGGTAGAATGGCCACACAAGTGTGATGAAGAACACTTGATAAACCGGGTTGATCCCTTGGATATGACACACCAAGATAAATTGAAATGTTCACAAGGAACAAAGAGAATCACTCCCAAAAGGTTTTATAAAAAAAAGGGTTGTTGTTTTCAAATGAGATTACATGAGTTATATAGAAATAAAATGAGTAAACCAAGAGGCAAACTCGTGGTCAAAGCATTAACTAAAGAAAGACTTAATAAAAACTAAGTTTGAATGACTCTTGAGCTTCAAAAGTGACTCTTGAACTGATTTTGTGGATGCCTCTTCAACTCTTCCTTCCAAGGCATGAATTGGTCTTGCTTAAATGAATGGGCTTAGTAACTTTGTGATCCATTTGCCTCATTAAAACCTTTCCTGGAAAACTCATTGGGACAAAACCAAGGATAAGGAAAAAGAGTACAAATGATCACAAACCCGTTAGACCTCTTCTTAGACTTGGATCATCATTAGAACTTCTTGAGTTGAGTCTTCTCCATTCCAGTCTGAGTTCTCTTTGGATGCGAGCATTTGGGTAAGTTAACCTCCAATTCCTTGTATGAATCTCTTAGCTTTAGCACGAGTCAAAGGTCCAGCTGCTGGTACAAGCATTGCATCGGCAGGTTTAAGCTCAGCTTCCACATGTTCATCCTGGTTGCCTTCCATGATCACATCAAGCCCCTCCTCTTGAAAAAGATTTGTCCTCAAATCTGCTTCATTGATTTTCTTCAAGACTTTGAATGGACCATCAATCCTTGGCATAAGCTTAGACTTTCTTTCAGCTGAAAAACGTTCCTTCCTCAAATGTACCTAAACAAGATCTCCAACTTCAAAGATCATCTTTTTCCTGCTTTTGTTTGCTTGCTTTTCGTACAGCTTCGTCTTTGCTTCAATGTTGAGTTTCGTTCTCTCATGAATCTGCTTAACAAGATCAGCTTTCTTTTTCCCATCCATACTAACTCTTTCATTCAGAGGCAAAGGGATTAGATCCAAAGGTGTTAGTGGATTGAAACCATAGACAATCTGAAATGGCGAATACTTGGTAGCAGAATGCACTGAATGATTATATGCAAACTCAACATGAGGCAAACAATCTTCCCAGTTTTTCATGTTCTTTTTAATGATAGCACGCAAGAGAGTAGACAAAGTCTTATTCACTACTTCAGTTTGACCATCAGTTTGAGGATGACAAGTAGTTGAAAACAATAACTTTGTTCCTAACTTAGACCACAGAGTTTTCCAAAAGTAGCTTAAGAACTTAGTATCTCTATCAGAAACAATTGTCCTAGGCATTCCATGCAAACGGACAACTTCTCTAAAGAACAAATCAGCAACAAGAGATGTATCATCAGTTTTATGACACAGGATAACGTGTGCCATCTTAGAAAATCTATCTACCACAACAAAGATAGAATCTCTTCCTCTTCTAGTCATTGGCAAACCAAGCACGAAATCCATAGAAATGTCAGTCCAAGGCTCAGTAGGAATGGGTAAAGGAGTATACAAACTGTGGGGTTGCACTTTAGACTTAGCTTGCTTGCAAGTGACACATCTACTGCAAATCCTTTCCACGTCTCTCTTCATGTGCGGCCAGTAGAAACGATCCTGCATAACACTTAGTGTTTTGGCAACTCCAAAATTTCCCATTAAGCCTCTTCCATGAGCTTCTCTAACAAGCAAATCTCTCAAAGAACAGTTAGGCACACACAAACGATTTTCATAGAATAGAAATCCTTCATGCCTAAAATATTTTCCATAAACAGACTTTTCACAAGCTTGAAACACTTCTCTAAACTCAGAATCAGTTTCATACATTTCCTTAAGTTGTTCAAATCCTAACAACTTAGCATCAAGAGTAGATATGAGAACATACCTTCGCGACAAAACATCGGCAACAACATTTTCCTTACCCTGCTTACTTGATGACATAAGGGAATGTCTTGATGAATTCTACCCATCTGGCATGGCGTTTGTTCAGCTTTTGTTGGCCCTTCAGATGCTTCAAAGATTTGTGATCAGTGTGGATCACAAACTCTTTTGGCCAAAGATTATGCTGCCATGTTTGCAACGCGCGGACCAAGGCATAGAGCTCCTTATCATATGTTGGATAGTTCAGGGTGGCTCCTCCTAGTTTCTCACTGAAAAAAGCAATGGGCTTCTTCTCTTGCATCAGCACGGCCCCAATTCGCACACCAGAAGCATCACATTCGATTTCAAAGGTCTTAAGAAAATCTGGCAAAGACAAAAGAGGTGCGTTAGTAAGTTTCCCCTTCAAGGTTTGGAACGCCTCTTCCTGTGCTTCTTCCCATTTGAAACCAACGTCCTTCTTGATCACTTCAGTCACAAAACGTCTGTAGAAGCCTGCTAGTCCATGAAAACTCCTCACTTCTCCAACAGTCTTTGGACTAGGCCACTCACGAATTGCCTTGACCTTTTCTTCGTCAACCTGTATACCCTGTGCACTCACAACAAAGCCTAGAAACACAAGATTATCTGTGCAAAAGGTACACTTCTTCATATTAGCAAACAGCTTTTCCTTCCTAAGAACATCTAAAACGGATTTCAAATGCTCTACATTCTCACTTAGACTTTTGCTATAAATCAGGATATCATCAAAGTATACCACAACAAAAACGCCTATGAACTTTCTCAAAACATGGTTCATTAATCTCATGGATGTACTAGGTGCATTAGTTAAACCAAAAGGCAAGACTAACCATTCATACAATCCCTGTTTGGTTTTGAAAGCAGTTTTCCATTCATCACCCTCTTTCATGCGAATTTGGTGATATCCACTTTTCAGATCAATCTTAGAGAACACACTAGAACCAAATAATTCATCTAGCATATCATCTAAACGAGGTATAGGATGGCGATACTTAATTGTTATGTTGTTGATGGCTCGGCAGTTAACACACATTCTCCAACTCTCATCCTTCTTTGGAACAAGTAAAACTGGCACAGCACAAGGGCTCATGCTCTCTCTAATGTATCCCTTCTCCATCAGCTCGCCAACTTGCTTTTGCAACTCCTTGGTCTCCACTGGATTGGTTCTGTAGGCTGGACGGTTTGGTAGTGAAGCTCCAGGTAAAAAGTCTATCAGATGCTCAATCCCACGGATTGGGGGTAAACCACTCGGATTTTCTTCCAGGAATACATCTCCAAAATCCTGCAAAAGAAAAGTAACTTCACTCGGCAGCACCGGTTCAAGGTCAGTCAAGCTCATGAATGCCTCTTTATAAACAAATAAAATCACAGGCTGATTAGATAAAAGAGCTCTCTTAACCTCACAAGATTTCACAAAGAAGTTTGAGTTTCTCACGGGTTTACTCTCACAGGCCTTTTCCTTGGCTTTTCTCAAACTCTCACTCTCTTTTTCGTGATTAGTGTTTGGGGCACTCAAACTTTCTTTTTCTTTCTTCTTTCATAAGTGTTTCTGATCTTGATGTACCTCAGATAATGTCAATGGAACTAGAGTGAACTTTTTCCCCTTAAACTCAAAAGAATGCTTGTTTGTGAATCCATCATGCGTAACCTTGCGATCATACTGCCATGGTCTTCCCAAAAGAATATGACCGGCTTCCATAGGCAAAACATCACAAAGAATCTCATCAGCATACTTCCCAATTGAAAAAGGAACTCTTACTTGCTTCGTCACTGTCCTTTCCCCATTGTCATTCAACCATTGAAGACTATAAGGTCTCGGATGCTTCTCAGTTTGTAGACACAGCTTCTGAACCAAAGTCTGGCTTGCAACATTCGTACAGCTTCCTCCATCAAAGATGAGACTGCAAACCTTCTCCTGAACAAGACACCTCTTGTGAAACAGGTTCTCTATCTGTTCGGTCTCCTCATACTTGGTTTGAACTCTCAATGACTGTCTAGTAACAAGCAAATCACCTTTTGTTGGAAGTTCTTCATGTTCTTCTGATGAGGGCAATGACTCAGATACCACTTCTCCTTCTTCTTCAGTAACAATATCTCCATTTTCCAGAAGCAGCATGGTTCGGTTGTTAGAGCATTCATTGGCATAATGTCCCTTGCCATGACACTTGAAGGACTGAACATCGCGGTTCCTTGTCCTGGAGTCTCGGATCTCCCTTTGTTATCTTGACCAGTAGTGGTTGGTTTAGCATCTAACCGTGGCTTTGGGGCTGTCTTCACTTCTCTGGAATAACTAGGTCTCACACTAGACGTTCCAGCACCATAAGACTGACGAGATGTACCCCTCCTCTGGAGCTGCTGCTCCATCAAGATAGCTTTTTGTAACATCTCCTCCAAGTCTACATAATGTTGTAGCTCCATCCGATCCTGAAGATCTCTGCTCATTCCACTCAAGAACCTTGTCATTGTGGCTTCTCTGTCCTCATCAATATCAGCTCTTATCATAAGAGTCTCCATTTCCTGAAAGTAGTCCTCCACACTCCTACTACCTTGTGTAAGTCTCCTTAGCCTTTGGTGTAGCTCTCTGTGGTAGTGACTAGGAACAAAATGTTTCCTCATTATCGCTTTCATCTCATTCCATGTTTCAACAGGATGTTCTCCATTCCGTCTCCTGCTCGTAACAAACTGATCCCACCAGTTAATAGCATAGTCATAAAACTCAGTAGCTGCTACTCTAACCTTTTTGGACTCTGAATAGTTTTGGCAGTCAAAGACTAGCTCAATCTTCTTCTCCCACTCCAAGTAGGCTTCAGGATAATTTTTCCCATGGAATGATGGAATTTTCAGCTTAAGACCTCCCAAGTTGTTATCAGCCTGACCTCTGTCGTCTCCCTTCACGTCTAGGTCTCCTTCTGCTCCCCTGAGAAGAGCCACCATCACGGCTGTAGTAGTCATCGTCTCGATTAACCCTTGCTGGTCTCCTTTGTTCATCTTCTATTTGGACAGGCACGTTTTGAGGTTGCCTTTCTCTAGCCCCAACTCTGACTTCCTTCAACCTCTCATATACACCATTAATCTCATTTTTCAGCATCCGCCGCATCTCTCCTAACAAGGCTTCCATCTGGAGATTAGGGACTGCTGGTGCTCCTTCACGGTTATCTCCATCTTGAGACATGATTGTTCCTGCTAAGATTAACAAACAAATTAGAAATAAAAGCCCTCACAACTGTTTCTCTCAAGTGTTTCCCTCAAAAAGGTGTTTCACTCAATCAAATGTCACTTAGTGAATTCTCAAAGTTCCAATAGGACTAACAATCAACTCGTTATGTTTCTCTCAGGAATCAAAAGAAAAGAAATAGAATAGAAAGAAAAGAAATAAATAGAAAGAGAGAAATAAATGAAAGAAAATTAGAATTAAGAAACTTTAGATTTTGCAAAATCAAATTCCAGAACTTCTTAGATCCTTTTTTTTTTTAAATGTTCTTTTCTTTTCTTTTTTTTTCGTTTTTTTGTTATTGGATACGAAAATAAATATTAAAAATGAGAAACAGAAATAGAAGAAAAGAAGATGAAAAGATAGAAAATGGAAAGATAAGAATGTGAAAAGATAGTAGATGAAAAGATAAGAAGATAAAGAGATGAAAAATGAAAAGATGAGAAGATGAACAGAATGATAGAATACCGAACTTTTGAGTGGTGCTCTGATTCCAGATGATGCGATCCTCCAAAATCAGGCACTCAGTTGGTAGGGATAATCATTTAATCCAATGGAAGCGGAAATTCCAAAGGAAAAGGCGGTGGAACCTTAGAAAGGTGATGCAGGTAGCTCCAATAGTGAGTATATAAAACTCACCACCTGATACTAACTTATACCGCAAACAACTAACTTCAGTCGGTAGAATGGCCACACAAGTGTGATGAAGAACAATTGATAAACCGGGTTGATCCCTTGGATATGACACACCAAGACAGATCAAAATGTTCAAAAAGAACAAAGAGAATCACTCTCAAAAGGTTTTATAAAAAAAAAGGGTTGTTGTTCTCAAATGAGATTACATGAGTTATATAGAAATAAAATGAGTAAACCAAGAGGCAAACTCGTGGTCAAAGCATTAACTAAAGAAAGACTTAATAAAAACTAAGTTTGAATGACTCTTGAGCTTCAAAAGTGACTCTTGAACTGATTTTGTGGATGCATCTTCAACTCTTCCTTCCAAGGCACGAATTGGTCTTGCTTAAATGAATGGGCTTAGTAACTTTGTGATCTATTTGCCTCATTAAAACCTTTCCTGGAAAACCCATTGGGACAAAACCAAGGATAAGGAAAAAGAGTACAAATGATCACAAACTCGTTAGACCTCTTCTTGGATTTGGATCATCATTAGAACTTCTTGAGTTAAGTCATCTCCATTCCAATCCGAGTTCTCTTTGGATGCCAGCATTTGGGTAAGTAAACCTTCAATTCCTTGTATGAATATCTTAGCTTTAGCACGAGTCAAAGTTCAAGCTGCTGGTACAAGCATGCATCCACATGTTCAAGCTCAGCTTCCACATGTTCATCATGGTTGCCTTCCATGATCACATAATGCCTTCATGCTACGGCTCTTCCCATTTTCTCTCGTTGACAAGGCTAGGCATTGGGAGAAGACACTTCCATAAGGCACCATCACGTCTTGGGCTGAATGTAAGAAAGCTTTTCTCTCAAAGTTTTTCTCAAGCACCAGGACAGCTCGGTTGAGAAGTGAGATCAGTGGCTTCACTCAAAGGCAAAACGAGACATTCAATAAAGCTATGGAGAGGTTCAAAGACTATACCATTCAGTGTCCTCACCACAGCTTCAATGAAGAGACTCTCCTAAGTATTATATACCGCGGAGCATTGCCCAAGATCCATATGCTACTTGACACGGCAAGCAAGGGTAACTTCCTTGGTCAAGAAGTGGAAGAAGGTATGGAGCTGATAGAGAACTTGGCATTGAGTGATGGGAATTACGCAGGGGATTATGACCGTGCACCAAGAGGTTCTCAGCTTGATCTCACAAGAAAGAGCTTAAGTGCCTCCATGAGAAGATAGACAAGCTTGTGCTTGCTAATCAGAAGCATGTTCACTTCATGGGAGAAGCTGAAGATGTCTCCGAGGAACTAGAGCTGAGTCAAGAAGAAGCTAACTGGATTGCTGCTCAGAACTACAACAAGAATCAGGGTTATTCACAGGGCTACCAAGCGAACAACAATCTCTCTTACAGGAGTACGAATGTAGAGAACCCTAAAGATCAGGTGTACCCCCCTCAGCAAGCAAAGCCCTTTGTACGTTATAAGAAGGGTTTTCAAGCGAATAGTGGCTTTCAAGGGCAGAGGCAAGGGAACTTTCAAGGTCAGCAGCAACAGCAAGGCAACAAAGGTTAAACTCCTATGTTTCCTCCCGGCTTTGTTCCTCAACAACAACAGATGCAACAGCCTCCTCAAGATCCGGTTCAAGCAATGTTTCAACAGTTGCTTCATGGTCAAGCTTCCACTAATCAGAAGTTTGCCGAGATGAACAACTTCCTTGACTCCTCTCTTACTGACGTCTCAACTCAGATTACAAACCTGAACAACAAGATCTAGAGAAGGGAAAGGCTAGTACAAGCGGTCGGAACAGCTTACCGGGCAAGTGTGAGCAGAATCCGAAAGAGTATGCAAACACTATCACCTTGAGGAGTGGCAGAGAGCATCCTCCGCGTGTTGCTCCTAAGAACAATGAGGACATTGTAAACCAAGAGGGGGAGGGTAAGCTTTCGGCTGATGAGGTGATCAACTTTGATAATGTATGGATTGAGAGACCAAGAAAGGGTAATGAGGTAGCTGTAGAGAAGAAGGTGGAGCAAGCTGCTAAAGAGAAAGATGTTTATGTGCCTCCATCGTATGTACCTAAGCTTCCTTTTCCTGGCCGCTTTAAGAAACAGCTTATAGAGAAGCATAGACTCTTATTTGTGAAGCATCTAAGAGATGTAGAGATCAAGCTTCCTCTTCTTGATTGCCTAGATATGATGCCAAAGTGTGCTAAGTTCTTCAAGGAGACCCTTACAAAGAAGACTAAGGAGAGTAAAGAAGTCTTGGTGCTTAGTGAAGAGTGTAGTGCCATTATTCACAGAGAAATAATGCCTAAGAAGCTAGGAGATCCAGGATCCTTCACCATTCCTTGCGCTTTGGGTCCATTGAAGTTTGAGAGCTGCTTATGCGATTTGGAAGCAAGTATCAATCTCATGCACCATTCTATAGCAAAGAAGCTCGGTTTTACACGGTTCAAAGAGTGTAGGATCTCCCTTGTGTTAGCTGACAGAAGCGTGAGACTTCCAGTGGGATTGCTAGAAGATCTTCTAGTGAGGATAAGCGATGTCAATGTACCAACTGACTTTGTTGTGCTTGAGATGGATGAAGAACCTAAGGATCCGCTTATACTTGGAAGACCATTCCTTGCAACCGCCAGAGCAATCATTGATGTCAAGAATGGGAAGATAGCTCTACACTTGGGCAAGGACATAAAGCTGGATTTTGGTATCAACGAGGTCCTGAAGAAGCCGACCATTGAAGGGCAAGCATTCTAAGTAGAAACGTTGGATGCCTTGGCGGATGAACTGCTAGAAGAGCTTGCACAAGAGGATCACTTGAAGCTGGCATTGACTAAGGAGAGAGGAGAGTACGGTTTGTTGGATCAGAGGATTCAGGAGTACGTTAATCTCCTTGACTCTAGAAAAGTTTTCAAAGAAGATGAAGGTGGATGCCTAGAGATCGATCAGGAAATCAAGAAGATGACTCGATCCAAGACAGCAATCGACAAGAAGATCGAGGACACTGGTCGATCCAGCAAAACAATAGATGGGAAGATCGAGAGAAGCCAATCGATCAGTTCAGAGAACGAGTCAGGGACTCGATCTCCTGCTCGATCCACATCAAATCGAGTAGGTGAATCGAGTGAAGTTGCTCGATCCAGACCAGAACGAGTGGAAGATCGACCGGATGACTTGATCTCAGAGGGAACAACGGTTCAAGAAAGCAGTCTTTTGGGTCATGACTCGGGTTCAAAGGAGGCTACTAAGGACAGCAACGCCAACACTATCCACGAGGAGGACTGGAGCGAGATGCTAGCCCCAAAGTTGGACCTAAAGGAGCTCCCAAAAGGGCTAAGCTATGCTTTCTTAGGGCTTAATGATACTAATCCTGTGATTGTGAATGAGAATCTGAGTGATGATGAGTTGCACTCGCTCCTTACTGAGCTGAGAAAGTATAGGAAGGTCATTGGGTACTCTCTAAGTGACATCAAGGACATTTCACCAATGCTTTGCACTCATAGGATTCACTTATATAATGAGAACTCTTCCTCTATTGAACATCAAAGGCGCTTATACCCGAATTTGAAAGAGGTAGTTAAGAAAGAGATTCTTAAGTTATTAGAGGCTGACGTGATCTATCCCATAAGTGACAGCATGTGGGTTTCTCCTGTATATGTGGTGCCTAAGAAGGGAGGGATCACGGTCATTAAGAATGATAAAGATGAATTGATTCCTACTAGGACTAAAACAGGTCACCGTATGTGTATAAACTATAGGAAGCTTAATTCTGCTACTAGAAAGAATCATTTTCCTTTACCTTTTATTGATCAAATGCTTGAGAGGCTTGCTAATCATCCTTACTATTGCTTTTTTTGATGGATATAGTGGTTACTTTCAAATACCAATCCATCCAAACGATCAAGAGAAGACGACCTTTACCTGTCCTTATGGCACCTTCACATATCGAAGGATGCCATTCGGGTTGTGTAACGCATCGGCTACGTTTCAGCGGTGTATGATGTCGATCTTCTCTGATCTTACAGAAGAGATGGTAGAAGTGTTTATGGAGACTTCTCGGTCTATGGTGCGTCCTTTTCTGCTTGTTTGTTGAATCTTTGCAAGGTACTTAATCATTGTGAGGAGACAAACTTGGTGCTCAACTGGGAGAAATGTCACTTCATGGTGAAGGAAGGGATAGTACTTGGCCACAAGATATCAGAGAAAGGCATAGAGGTTGACAAAGCCAAGGTTGAGGTCATGATGAGTCTTGAGCCGCCGGTTAATGTCAAAGGAGTAAGGAGTTTCTTAGGCCAAGCAGGCTTCTACAGGAGGTTCATAAAGGATTACTCCAAGATAGCAAGGCCCCTCACACGGTTGTTATGCAAGGACTTTGTGTTTGATGAGGATTGCCTTCATGCTTTTGTGACCATCAAGGAAGCTCTTGTATCCGCGCCAATAGTACAAGCACCAGACTCGACTCTACCGTTCGAGATCATGTGTGACGCGAGCGACTACGCCATGGGAGCTGTTCTTGTTCAGAGGAAAGACAAGTGGTTGCATGTAATCTACTATGCGAGCCGTACCTTGGATGACACGCAAGTCAGATATGCTACCACCGAGAAGGAGTTGCTGGCCGTTGTGTTTGCTTTTGAGAAGTTCAGATCATACGTCGTAGGCTCTAAGGTTGTTGTCTACACAGATCACGCAGCTTTGAGTTACATCTATTCGAAGAAAGACACTAAACCGAGGCTTCTAAGGTGGATTCTCCTTCTACAAGAGTTTGATATGGAGATAAAAGACAAGAAGGGGATAGTGAATGGTGTTGCTGATCACCTCTCAAAGATGAGAGTCAATGAAGCTTTGCCACTTGATGATTCACTTCCTGAAGAGCAACTCATGATGATCACCACAGCGGTATGTGAGAAGCTTGAAGATAAGTTTGAAGAAGTTTTGAGTTTCAAGGAAGAAGAATTACCTTGGTATGCTGATATAGTAAACTACTTGGCTTGTGGAGAGGAGCCTTCTCACCTAGATCATTACCACAAGAAGAAGTTTATGAGAGATGTCTCCCACTACTTTTGGGACGAGCCATAATTGTATAAGAGGGGCATGGACAGCTTGTATAGAAGGTGTATAACAAGGGAAGAAGCTAAGGACATACTCCTTCATTGTCACGACTCTTCATATGGTGGTCATTTCACTTCTTTCAAGACCGCTACAAAGGTGTTACTGGCGGGCTTCTATGTGGCCATCTATCTTCAAGGACGCTCACGAGTTTGTCAAGAGTTGTAAAGTTTGTCAAAGGGCAGGGAACATCACCAAGAGAAACGAGATGCCTCAGGTTCATATCATTGAAGTTGATATCTTTGACGCATGGGGGATAGATTTCATGGGACCCTTCCCATCTTCTTACGGCAACAAATTCATCTTGGTGGCGATTGATTATGTATCTAAGTGGGTTGAGGCTATAGCTTCCCCAACAAATGATGCAAAGGTGGTGATCAAGCTCTTCAAGACCATCATATTCCCACGGTTTGGAGTCCCCAAGGTAGTAATCAGTGACGGTGGAAGCCACTTCATCAACAAGGTGTTTGAAAGTCTCTTAAGGAAGTATGGTGTAAAGCACAAGGTAGCAACACCTTATCATTCTCACACGAGTGGGCAAGTAGAGGTCTCTAACAGGCAGATCAAGGCTATACTCGAGAGGACAGTTGGGACTACTCGGAAAGATTGGGCAGTTAAGCTAGACGATGCTTTGTGGGCTTACCGAACCGCTTTCAAAACCCCCATTGGTACTACTCCTTTCACTCTCCTATACGGCAAGGCATGTCATCTTCCTGTTGAGTTGGAGCATAAGGCTCTATGGGCAGTAAAGCAGCTGAACTACAACCTCAAGACAGCTCAAGAGAAGCGGTTGATTCAGCTACATGAGCTTGATGAGCTACGGCTAGATGCATACGACAGTGCTAAGATCTACAAGGAGCGGACTAAGGCTGTTCATGACAAGAAGCTTGTTCACAAGGAATTAAGAGAAGGCAGTCTGGTGCTACTCTATGACTAGAGGTTAAAGCTGTTCCCGGGCAAGCTCAAATCAAGGTGGTGTGGACCGTTTGAGATCAAAGAGGTTCTTCCCTACGGAGCAGTTACATTGGTTGGCAAGAGTGGCAATGCCTTCATGGTCAACGGGCACGGGGTTAAGCCTTACTCGGCGGATGGCTACAGCAAGGAGAGCACCTTCGTGCTTCTTCAAGACCTCCCTCAGGCCTAAACCAAGTAAAGTCTAGCTAAAGACGTTAAAGAAAGCGCCCTTGGGAGGCATTCCCATGTCTATCTTGTACATATTTTTGCTTTATTTCTACTTCAGTTTTATGCTTTTAGTGTTTAAGTGTGTAGGTTAATGGATAAGGGATTGTTAGGTGTGATCTTGGAGTCCAAAAGAGGTGAGAATGGCTACGTGTAGGCTAGAGATCGAGTGCTAGATCGACTTATAGATCGAGCTAGTGAATCAAGAGGAGCCAGTCGATCTAGACGAGATCGAGTAGACAACGTCGATCTAGATGAGTTCGGATCGATCGGTCCCATCTAGATCGACTGATCTAAAATGTCTCAGGAAATTCGTGAGTTTGGATCGATCGGTCCAAATCTGGATCGAACGATCTAATTTCTCTCGAGAAGATCCTTCAAAGACAGATCGATCAGTCAACTCGATCCCCCACTCGATCTACGCCAAATCGACCCCCAAATCGATCATGTGGCTCGATCCAAGGAGTACAGCATAGTTGACCAAAAGTCAAGGAACGAGAGGGTACAATCGATCAAAGACTCGATGCAAGTTGAATCGAGTCCCTGATCGATCAAACCTCTCGATCTTAGTCAACATGGGCATGAGATCGAGTCCTAGATCGACCAAATGGACTTGATCTCATGCCGAGGTAACATTTTATTTTCCCTCTTTTCTTCTTTCCCTCCTTTTTTTAAATTTGAACTATGGTCAAGGCAGGAATCTTTGACCATGAAAGATGTGCTTTGACCACACTTTTGTCAGTAAACCACTAGCTTGCCCATGGTTTACGATTTTTGTTGGCCTATATATTTTCATGCAAACACACACTCTCTCATTTTTTGTGTTTCGAGTTTTCTAAGTAAGAGAGAGTGATATTTGTTTTCCCTAAAGGCTAACAACATCTGTTTTCAATCTCTGCAAAGGTATTTTCGATTAATTGCTCAAAAAGTTTTGGAAATTTTCCTTTTTATTGCTTTACTTGAATAATAGATGTTAGGGGGTTTAACGATTTTTTAAAAACTAGCTAGATATTAGGAAAAATTCTAGATTTCATCCTATCTCTAGATTTCTCTCTCTATTATCTTGCTAGAATTTTTATAAATCCCCCAAAAATCTAGGGTGTTAGTTATAACTTTTTCTTTATTGCTTAGTCTTTCTCTCAATATTCGCCGCCTTTGCTCATTCTCTTGCTTGAGAATTGTGTTTCAGGTACCATGGCTCCAAAAAGAACGAGAGAGGAGACAGCACAAGAAGGAGAAGGTCAAGAAGTGGGGGTTCAGGAGAGGGTCTGATGGTCTAAGAAGGAAAAACAAGCAAAGAAGAGGCTAGAGAGGCTTCGGTTCGAACCAACAAAGTTCGCGGATAGGGGTTTGATGTCTAAGATGGGGATCTTGGGAGCTTTTGATCAACTCCTCAAGAACATAGGTCTCAGGTGCTTGTCACGAATGGATTACCCAACCTTTCTCGAAGTGACAATCGATTTCCTAGCCACTTTGGAGTTCGTATATGAGAACCCGAGCATCCCTACTCCTTCTCAAGGCCACATCTCCTTCAAGATCAAGCGTCAGGCCTTTCGTCTCTCAATCCCGAAGCTTTGTCAAGCCTACCGCCTCAATGCTACTGCCAACAAGGTTGAGTTCCCTCCTTTCACTCAAGCCAATGACTTGTGGAATCTCATAAGCAACGATGACTACAAGGCGAATACGGCAAAGATCAAGAGATTGAGGAGTCCGGTGCTGAGATACACGCTCAAGCTGATTGTCAACACCTTCAGTGGATGGTCCGTGGCCCCAACAGTCACCAAGACCGAGCTTTGCTTCCTATTCCAAGGCGTGAAGCACCTCGTGTGTGATCCTAAGGATAATGACGAGCCAATGGAGGATGAGCTCGGCGACGACGTGAACTATGGGTGCATCTTAGCCGCCTCCTTGGTGAAGTACAAGGCATATGCCTTGCGATGCAAGGCAAGCTCGGCGCTTATTTGAGGCTTCCTCACGCCCTTGTTTGTGCAAACTGGCGTACCGCTTCAAGACTTCACTCCTGTTCTGGAGAGAGCCTTCATGGATGAGATCTACTTGAGGAACACAGATAGCTTGGGATGCACGCCAGTCGAGGGTTTCTACGCCTACTTGTAAATTAACTCTGAGAACGAGAAGCGAGTGTGCATCTTGCCAAACAAGGTGGAACAGAGCTTCTAGGAGTTGGCAATGCAGAGTTCTTGCCGAGTGTAGAGGAGTGTTTTGCGCCTCTAGGAGGAACAGCTGCTCCAGCACTAGCTGCTTGCCCACGATCAGAGTCTCCTGCCTTGGATGATGAGATGCCCGAGAGCTTTGTTCTCCCCAAGGTCGATTTTGAACCGCGAACTAAGACTGTGATGTTCCTTGCTTCTGTTGTGGAGATGCAAAGGAAAATCAACAAATGGCAAAGCAAAGTAATCAAGAAGCTTGCCACGAAGGTCAAGGCGCTTCAAGGGAGCTCACCTAAGAAGGCTATAAGCGAAGAAGTCGAGCAGCCCGAGAAGAGAAGGAGATCCACCGGAGGCATTGAGATCCATGAGCCACTAGCAACAGCTCAACCTGCGCACCACTCGGTTCATGAAGGAGCTGCAAAGGACAAAGGCAAGGTAGTAGCTCATGAAACCCCAACAAAGAGCAAGAAGTCTGGAGCAACCTCAAGCTCCAGCACTTCTTAGCTCTGAGGTACCAACAACCATCCCTTGTATATACCACACATGTTTTCTTTGTTTTTGCTTTGTGTTTTGAACTCTCTTGCATTTGTTTGCCACTGAGACGGTGTCATTCAAGTTTGGGGGAGTGTGTGGTGTGTTTGACATGTTTTGTTTCTTCTTATTTTCTGTTATCATCCTTTGAGTCTTGCATACATCCTAAAGCATAGAAAAGAACAAAAAATTAGTAAAATCTTTAAAATTTTCAAAAAAAAGTTCATGTAGTTGCATTCACTTTGTTAAACATTTTAGGATTGAGTCTAGAGTTTTTGAGCATCTAGGTTGTTTACATTTGCATAAAGGGTAAACGTTTTTCTTAAAAAGTGTTTTAAGCTCATGAATTATTTCAAGGCCCTAGTTAGTAGTCCTTTGATGCATTGTACACTCTTTGAAAGTAAGCGCTAACTATACTTGGATCATGTGTTATGATTTTCGTGGCTTAAGTTGAAAATTCATGAATTGAATCCTATCCTAATAAGTGACTACCTTAATTTGAATCTTCTTAATTATCATACTTATGCAGTTGAAAAGGGATACATGGATTACTTATACATATTTAGGCTTTCTTCTTCCTTTTACCACTCTCTTGTAAGCCTAAATAGATTTCCCCACCCTTACCTTACCTTCCTTTCAAGCCAATGTTCTTGTGCGTTAAATCTTTGTGAGGCCTATTTTCGGTTGAACTTAGCATAAAGTGTTAGGTTTAGACGACATGATTAGGCTTTAATATTGATACTAGCTTTGCATTTTGAAGCTAGTTTTACGCTAAGGATAGGGCGGGTGCTCTTGGGGATTGCTTTGTTTTGCTTCGGTTTAAAGAATTTGATATTTGGAAGTTGAATTAAAAAGGTTTCAATAGTCTTAAGTGGAAGGCTCGCTGTTTTAAAAATAAAAGCTCTGAGTTTAACTAAGAACATAGCTCTCAAAATAAAAATAAAAAGAGAAAAGAGCCAAAAGGCCAAGTGTTTAAAAAGAAAAAAAAAAGAAAAAAAATGAGTTGAGAGCTATCAAAGTAAAAGAGAAGAGCAAAGTATGTTTTCAGCCTTTCCACTAGCCTAAAGAATTTTAAAATGATGCTTTTACTTGGGTTTTTGCTAGGCGAATTGCCTTGGTGATAAGGGTAGTCTTTAGGAGGGTGAGTGAGCTTTAAAAGATAAGAACAATGAAAGAGGGTTCTAAGATCTTTGATTAGTATGCATGGGTAGATGAAGGTTTAATCATGTATGCATCAATTGTCTTCACCTTTAGCATTATGTGAAAGTTCAGACATTCTTTAAGATAACCCCTTGTAAGCGAGATCATTTTTATCTTGCAACCCTTGTCCCTTAGCCAAGTGTATCCGGTTTTAAAGTGCATAAGTGTGATTCACGGTTTTGAGTTTAATGAATGTTAAAGGATAGGATTCTTGGGTTGTTTGGGATATGGGAGTCATGATTTGAAATTCATTATGTGATGAGTATGGCTAGGTTCTTTGGAGTATGAGTGTGTGCATTGCATCTTAGGATTAAGAACTAGGAACATTGAATAGATTCATTTGAAAAACACTTTTGCAAGAAGCTTAAACCCCCGTTCTTAAAACCTCTCTTCCTTTTTGAATTTTGTTTGCTCGAGGGCAAGCAAAATGCAAGTTTGGGGGAGTTGATATTACCATATATTCTGCATATTTTGCATGCATTTAGGATAGTTTTTCATGCATTCATCATGCATTATAAGATAGTTTGCTCCATTTGTTGCATTTTAGGTTTTAGGTCCCTTTGCATTTGCATTTTGCATGTTTCCTGCATATATGCATCATTATCAGGTTGTTTGGAGCACTATGGAGTTGCGGAGGCTATGTGGACGTGAGGAGGTTCAAAGTGGAGCTCATGGATACTTAGAGAACTCAGACGTGCATGCTAAGGACCCGAGATCAAGTAGCGGATCGAGCAAGGCAGGCCGATCCAGATGAGTTCGACCAGAAGATCGGGTGCACCTAGTCGATTCAAGAGGAAGGATCGAGACCGAGATCGAAAGAGGAGATCAATATGGAGTACGGACGTAAATGACGCCATGCAGAACGAGAGCCAGATCGAGACCAAAACTCGATCATCCAAAGATCGAGAAGTAGATCGAGGAAGATACTCGATCCCTCCAACCAGATCGACCAGAAGATCGAGCGGAGCAAGGCGATTCCTGAAGATGATCGAGCTCATTGGTCGATCTCAAGGCCGATCCCAGACGACCCTTATTCGTCCAGCGGTCTTTGGTGGCTAGCAAAGGGGGGACCAGCTAACGGTTTAGCCATTTTTGGCAAAAGCAGCCATGACCTTTATCCTATCTTCATTCTGTCTTTTCCTTTTTCGCTCGAAGTTAGGCGATTCGCCATTGTAGAACAGCTTAAGCTTTTTCGTTTTTGAACCTTTGAATGTTTTAATATCAAGCAAGTTTTTCTTTTAATCTTTTGTTGATCATGCGTAGCTTATCGTTTATTGCTTTTGATTCAATCTTAAACATGTGTAGAGAGTAGTCATTTCGGTTTTTGGGATTGAGGCGATTCAAAAGGGTTCAAAGGGTTCAAAGCTTTGTGTTTTCTTGTTCTTCATGCCTTCTCTTTTAGGATCTTGGGATCTTAAAGCCTAGAGAGCCTTGGAAAAGGTCTCTATGAACAAAGGGCTGTCTTACCATGACAGGATTCAGATGTCCTGGAAAACCAGATCCTAGAGGCTAATCCTTCCTTTCCCACATGCCATGGTTGTTTAGGGGATTAGTTAGGTCAATATTTGAAATCTGTCTTTCTTGCTCTTCAATCTCTTTTTCCTCCAAACGTCATGGGTTTGGAGAAGAGATCGAGGAAGTGAACCATACCACACGCCATGGATGGTTCTTGTTTTGTTTTCAAGGCTTAGAGAAATCTCTTAAAAGAGTAGATCTTAAAGTTTTGAAGCCAAAGCTTGAATCTATGATACCCTTGAATATGACCCTCGACCCTAAACCCTCTCTTTTAGTGTTTTAAACCTCTGTTAATCATTCGCTTGTCATTTACCTTGCATTCTTGATCATTAGAAGTCGTTCTGTTTAAGTTCTTTGCTAGATCGATCCATTCTGCTCGATCCAGTGCTCTACCTGTGGTCGATTCACTGGTCGATTTTTAGTTTTTAGTAGTTTTGCATTTTTCATCTTTCGCTTATTCCTCGTGGTAGTTAACCCTCTTCCAGGGATTTTAAAATTGTTTTGCATTGCATTAGATCGTTGCATTCTCATTGCTCTTCCTGCTCCCTAGGATTAGATTGATACCTCTGGCTATACTACAACTGTGTATTGCTTGAGTTTTGATAACCTCTTGCTTGCATTGTAAAAATCCTGTTATCAAAAGCCTAAATATGTATAAGTGATCTATGTATCCTTTTTCAAATGCATAAGTATGATAATTAAAAAGATTCAAATTAAGGATCTCACTTATTAGGAAAGGATTCAATTCATGAATGTTCAATTTAAGCCACGAAAATCAAAACAAATGATCCAAGTATGGTTAGAGCTTACTTTCAAAGAGTGTACAATGCATCAAAGAACTACTAACTAGGGCCTAGAAACAATTCAAGAGCTTAAAACACTTTTCAAAAAAAACTTTTGCCCCTTATGCAAATGTAAACAACCTAAATGTTTAAAAATTCTAGACTCAATCCTAAAATGTTTAACAATTCGAATGCAACTACATGAATTTTTTTTGAAAATTTTGAAACTTTTTATCATTTTTTTGGTGTTTTCTATGCTTTAGATGATACATGATGACTCAAAGGATGATAACAGAAAATAAGATCAAAGAAAACATGTCAAACACACCACACACTCCCCCAAACTTGAATGACACCGTCTCGGTGGCAAACAAATCCAAGAGGAGTCAAAACACAAAGCAAAAATCAATAGATGCGTGGTATATACAAGGGTTTGGTTGTTGGTACCTCGGAGCTAGGCTCGGCTGGAGCTTGAGGATGCTCCAGACTTCCTGCTCTTGCTAGGAGGGTCTTGAGTGACCGCCTTGCCTTTCTCCTTGCTTGCTCCTTCATGTAGAGAGCGGCATGCAGCTTGGTCGTCGCCTTGGGGTTCACGGATCACTATCCCAATAGCTGATCTTCTTGGCAAGCTCTTTAATCATCTTGCTCTGCCATTTGTTTATCTTGCGCTGCATCTTGACGACTGAAGCAAGGAACTTCTTCGTTTTTGTTCTTGGCTCGAAGTCAAGCGTGTGAAGAACGAAGCTCTCGGGCAACTCAGCATCGGATGTAGGTGACTCTGAACATGGGCGAGCAAGTTGTGGAGGTGCGGCTGTGGCTCCTAGAGGTGCATAGCATTCCTCAACACTTGGCAGAAACTCAACATTGCCAACACCTAGCAGCTCCGTTTCTTCCTTGTTTGGCAAGATGCACACTCGCTTCTCATTCTCACAATCAATGAACAGGTAAGCAAAGAATCCCTCAGCTGGCGTGCATCCCAAGCTATCCGTGTTTCGCATGTAAACCTCATCCATATAGGCTCTATCCGCGCAAGGTACAAAATCTGGAAGAGGTACACCAGGTTGAACAAACAGCGGTGTAAGGAAGCGTCCTATAAGCGCCGAGCTTGCCTTGCACCTCATAGCCCATGCCTTGTACTTGAGTAGAGAGGAAGCCTAAATGCATCCATTATTGACATCATCTCCGAGCTCGTCCTCCATGGGCACGTCATTCTCCTTAGGATCACACAGAAGACGCTTAGCGCCATGGAACAAGAAACACAGCTCGTTCTTGGTGACTGTAGGAGCCGCGGACCGTCCACTAAAGGTATTGGCGATGACCTTAAGCGTGTATCTCAAAACGGGGCTGCGGACTCTCTTGATCTTCGCCGTGTTAGCCTTGTAATCATCGTTGCTGATCAGATCCCACAAATCGTTGGCTTGAGTGAAAGCAGAAATTCAACGAGCTTGGCATCAGCCTTCGGACCATAGGCTTGGCAAAGCTCTTGGATGGAGAGATGATAGGCTTGTCTCCTGATCTTGAAGGTGAGGTGACCTTGAGAAGGAGTAAGAAGACTTGGATTCTCGTAAGTGAAATCCAAAGTGGCGAGGAAGTCTAGGGTTGCATTGGAATAGGTTAGGCAATCCATTTTTGACAATCACCTGAGCCCAATGTTCTTGAGAAGCTGATCAAATTCTCCCAATATCCCCATCTTTGCCAACAGATCCCTGCTTGCGAACTTCGTGGGGTCAAACCGGAGCCTCTCTAGCCTTTTCTTGGCTTGTTTCTCCTCCTTTGTCCATCTGACCCTCTCCTGAACCACTTCTTGAGCTTCCCCTTCTTGTGCTGTCTCTTCTCTGGTTCTCTTTGGTGCCATTGGTACCTGAAACACAATTCTCAAAGAGGAGAATGAGTATAGGAGGCGAAATTGAGAGAAAGACAAGCTAAGAAAGAAAAACTTCTAACAATAACCCTAGATTTTTGGAGAATTTATAAAAATTATAGCTAGATAATAGAGAAGAAAATCTAGAGATAGGATTAAATCTAGAAATTTTCCTAATATCTAGCTATTTTTAAAAATTATCCTAACTCCCTAACAACTACAAACATCCTAAACATCTAAAAAGGCAATTTTCCAAAAAACTTTAAACAAGAAGTTTATAAACCAAAATACCTTTTTAAAAGGAAGAATGCAGATGCTAAAAGCCTTAAAGACAGAACTCACACTCTCTCTTTACTTTGAAAACAGTTTCGAACACAAAAATGATAGAGTGTGAATGCATGTGAATATAAAGGCTAACAAAACCATGGGCAAAACAAGTGGTTTCTGATAAAAGTGTGGTCAAGGCACATCTTTCATGGTCAAATATGCTTGCCTTTATCACAATTCAAATTTAAAAATCGGAGGGAAAGAAGAAAAGAGGGAAAAAAAATTACTTTGCTCGGCACGAGATCGAGTCCATTTGGTCGATCTAGGACTCAATCTCATGCCCATGTTGACTAGGATCGAGAGGGTTAATCGATCAGGGACTCGATTCAGATTGCATCGAGTCTTAGATCGATTGTGTCCTCTCGTTCCATGATTTTTGGTCACTCAGGCTATGCTCCTTGTATCGAGCCATTTGATCCATTTGGGGGTCGTTTGGGCTAAGATCGAGTAGACTGATCGATCTAACCTCGAGCATTGAGTGAGGTCAGTTGATCCACACCTCGTTTGCATTTCGAGCTAAACATATTGGTGGTTTATCCTCTCATGATCGACTGACTCACTCGATTGTTTACTCGATCTCGTCTAGATCGACTGACTCCTCTCGATTCACTAGCTCGATCTAGTAAAGATCTAGCCAGGATAAGTCGATCTAGCACTCGATCTCTAGCCTATACTTAACCCTTCTCGCTTCTTTTGACTCCAAGATCATGATATCCAATCACCTATCCTTTCACCTATACACTTAAACATAAAAAGCATAAAACTGAAATAGAAAGAAAGCAAAAATATGTACAAGATAGACATGGGAATGCCTCCCAAGTGCGCTTTGTTTAACGTCTTTAGCTAGACTTTACTTGGTTCAGGCCATAGGTGGGTCTTGAAGGAGCATTGTTGTGCCCTCCTTGCTGTAGTCACCCGCCAAGTAAGGCTTAACCATGTGCCCATTGACCGTGAAAGCATTACCGCTCTTGCCAACCAATGTAACCGCTCCATAGGGTATAACTTCTTTGATCTCAAACGGTCCACACCACCTTGATTTGAGCTTGTCCGGGAACAGCTTCAACCTCGACTTGTAGAGTAGCACCAGACTGCCTTCCCTTAACTCCTTATGAACCAGCTTCTAGTCGTGAACCGCCTTGGTCCTTTCTTTGTAGATTTTGGCACTCTCATAAGCTTCTAACCGTAGCTCATCAAGCTCATGGAGTTGAATCAACCGCTTCTCCTGCGCCGTCTTGAGACTGAAGTTCATCTGCTTCATTGCCCACAGTGCTCTATGCTCCAACTCAACAGGAAGATGACATGCCTTGCCGTGTAGAAGAGTGAAGGGAGTGGTACCAATAGGAGTTTTGAAGGCGGTGCGGTAAGCCCATAGAGCATCATCTGGTTTAACCGCCAAATCCTTCTGAGTTGCTCCTACTGTCCTCTCTAAGATAGCTTTGATCTGTCTATTCGAGACCTCTACTTGCCCACTAGTTTGTGGGTGATAAGGTGTTGCTACCTTGTGCTTCACTCCATACTTCTTCAAGAGACTTTCAAACACCTTGTTGATGAAGTGGCTTCCACCTTCGCTGATCACTACTTTTGGTACTCCAAACCGTGGGAAGATGATGGTCTTAAAGAGTTTAGCCACCACCTTTGAGTCATTAGTTGGGGAAGCTATAGCCTCAACCCACTTAGACACGTAATCAACTGCCACCAAAATGAATTTGTTGCCGTAAGAAGATGGGAACGGTCCCATGAAGTCTATCCCCCAAGCGTCAAACACATCAACTTCAAAGATTGGCACCTGAGGCATCTTGTTTATCTTGGTGATGTTTCCAGCTCTTTGACATGCTTCACAAGCCTTAACAAACTCATGAGCATCCTTGAATAGCGATGGCCGCAAAAACCCGGCTTGTAACACCTTTGTTGCTGTCTTGAAAGAAGAGAAATGTCCTCCATATGATGAACCATGGCAATGTAGAAGGATGTCCTGCGCTTCCTCTTTTGAGACACATCTTCTATATAAGCTGTCTACTCCCCTCTTGTACAAGTAAGACTCATCCCAAAAATAATGAGAGATATCTCTCATGAACTTCTTCTTGTGGTAGTGGTCAAGATGAGTAGGTTCCTCTCCACAAGCTAAGAAGTTCACTATATCAGCATACCAAGGCAGGTTCTCTTCTCTCAAAGCCAAAACATTTTCGAACTGATCCTCTAGCCGTGTGCATACCACCGTGTGGATCATCATGAGTTGCTCTTCAGGAAGTGAATCATCCAAGGGTAAGGCTTCATTCACTCTCATTCTAGAAAGGTGATCAGCAACACCATTCTCTATCCCCTTCTTGTCTTTTATTTCCATATCAAACTCTTGTAGATGGAGAATCCACCTTAAGAGCCTCGGCTTGGTATCCTTCTTAGAGTAGATATACCTCAACGCCGCATGATCCGTGTATACAACAACTTTAGAGCCCACCAACTATGATCTGAACTTCTCAAAAGCAAACACAACGGCCAGCAGCTCCTTCTCGGCTTTAGCATATCTCACTTGCGTGTTATTCAAGGTACGACTGGCGTAGTAGATAACATGCAACCTCTTGTCTTTCCTCAACCCTAGAACAGCACCCACGGCGTAGTCACTCGCGTCGCACATGACCTCAAAGGGTAAGCTCCAATCAGGTGCTTGTACTATAGGTGCCGTGACAAGAGCTTCTTTGATAGTCTTGAAAGCGTGAAGACACTCCTCATCAAACACGAACTTAGCTTCTTTGCACAACAGCCATGTAAGAGGGCGAGCTATCTTGGAGAAATCCTTGATAAACCGCCTGTAGAAGCCGGCGTGACCCAAGAAACTCCTTATACCCTTCACATTAGCCGGCGGCTCAAGACTCATCATGACCTCAATCTACGCCTTGTCCACTTCTATTCCCTGCTCCGATATCTTGTGACCAAGCACGATCCCTTCCTTCACCAAGAAGTGACACTTCTTCCAGTTCAGCACCAAGTTTGTCTCCTAACATCGCTTGAGTACCTTGCAAAGATTAGACAAACAAGCATAAAAAGAAGCACCATATACAGAGAAGTCATCCATAAAGACCTCTACCATCTCCTCTATAAGATCAGAGAAGATTGACATCATGCACCTTTGAAAGGTTGCTCGTACATTACATAACCCAAAAGGCATCCTTGGATAAGCGAAGGTACCATAAGGGCATGTGAAAGTTGTATTTTCTTGGTCATTTGGATGAATAGGAATATGAAAGAAACCGCTGTATCCATCTAAGAAACAATAATATGGATGATTAGCAACTCTCTCTAACATTTGATCAACCAAAGGAAGAGGAAAATGATCCTTTCGAGTAGCTGAATTGAGCTTCCTATAGTCTATACACATTCGGTGACCAGTTATGGTTCTAGTAGGGATCAATTAATCTTTTTCATTCCTAATGACTGTGATTCTCCCCATCTTAGGCACCACGTGGACAGGAGAAACCCACGTGCTGTCACTGATAGGGTATATCACATCAGCCTCTAACAGTTTCAAGATCTCTTTGTTAACTACTTCTTTCAAATTCGGATTTAAACACCTTTGATGTTCAATAGAAGAAGAGTTTTCATTATCTAAGTGAATCCTATGAGTGCAAAGCATTGGTGAAAGGCTTGTGATGTCACTTAGAGAGTACCCAATGACCTTCCTATACTTTCTCAGCTCATTAAGGAGCGAGTGCAACTCATCATCACTCAGACTTTCATTCACAATTACGGGATAAGTCTCATTAAGTCCTAAGAAAGCATACCTTAACCCTTTTGGGAGCTCCTTTAGGTCCACATTTGGGGCTAGCAGCTCGCTCCAGTCCTCCTCGTGGCTTGTGTTGACGTTGCTGTCCTCACTGTCCCTCCTTAGACCCCGAGTCATGAGCCTTAAGGCTGCCATCTTGAACCGTTGTCCCCTCTGAGATCAAGTCATTCAGTCGATCTTCCACTCGTTCTGGTCCGGATCGATTGCATTCACCTCGATCTTCTGCTCGATTTGATATGGATCGAGTAGTAGACCGAGTTGCTGAGTCGTTCTCTGAGCTGATCGAGTTGGCTCTCTCGATCTTCTCATCGATTTCCTTCCTGGATCGAGCAGTCTTCTCGATCTTTTTGTCGATCCTTGTCTTGGATCGAGTGAAGTCTTCGATTTCCTGATCGATCTCTAGGCATCCGCCTTCATCTTCCTTCACAACCTTGCGATAATGAAGGATATGAATGTAGTCCTGGGTCTGCTTGCTCAGAAAACCATGCTCCCATGGCTCCTTAGTCAAAGCTACCTGCAAGTGATCCTCCTGTGCGAACTCTTCAAGTAACTCATCGGCTAGAGCATCCAAAGTCTCAATGTAGAAAGCTTGCCCTCCGATGGTTGGTTTCTTCAAGACTTCATTGATATCAAAGTCTAACTTGATGTCCTTGCCCAAGTGTAAAGAGATTTTTCCATTTTTCACATCTATTATGGCTCCAGCGGTTGCAAGAAACAGTCTTCCAAGGATTATAGGATCCTTTGGCTCTTCATCCATTTCAAGAACAACAAAATCTGTTGGCACGTTAACTCCATTGATCCTCACGGTCAAATCTTCAAGCATATCCACAGGAAGCCTTATGCTTCTATCAGCTAGCACGAGGGAGATCCTACACTCTTCAAACCTTGTGAAACCGAGCTTCTTTGCAATGGAATGGGGCATGAGATTTATACTTGCACCAAGATCACACAAATAGCTTTGAAATGTCAAAGGACCAAGAGCGCAAGGTATGGTGAATGATCTTGGATCCCCTAGCTTCTTGCGTACTATCTCCTTGTGGATGATAGCACTACGCTCTTCACTAAGCATCAAGACTTCTTCACTTTCCTTGTTCTTCATAGTAAGCGTGTCTTTGAAAAACTTTGCACACTTAGGCATCATGGCTAGGCAATCCACCAATGGTAGCTTGATCTCTACATCTTTCAGATACTTCTCAAAGACTGCCCTATGCTTCTCAAGCAGCTGTTTCTTGAACCTGCCAGGAAAAGGAAGCTTCAGTTTGTATGGTGGAGGAACAAACGGATCTTTCTCTTTGCTCACCTCATCTACCTTCTTCTCTAGAACAAATTATTTGCCTTTCCTTGGCCTCTCAATCCAAACATTATCAAAAGTAATCTCCTCATCAGCTGAAAGCTTATCCTCC
The DNA here is from genome assembly GCA_911865555.2 of Thlaspi arvense. Taxonomy (NCBI): domain Eukaryota; kingdom Viridiplantae; phylum Streptophyta; class Magnoliopsida; order Brassicales; family Brassicaceae; genus Thlaspi; species Thlaspi arvense. The sequence continues at coordinate 54,373 of CAJVSB020000841.1, forward strand.
CCCTCTTGAATTACAATGTCCTCATTGGCTTTAGGTGCAACTCTCGGCGGAAGCTCTTTACCACTCCTCAGGGTGATAGCGTTTGCATACTCCTTCGGATTTTGCTCACACTTGCCTGGTAAGTGATATTGCTGCATATTTCATATGTTTTGCATGTATGTAAGATAGTTTCTCATGCATTTACCTTGCACTTTATGCTAGTTTGCATCGTTTTAGGTCCTAGAGCACATTTGCATTAGCATTTGCATATTTCTTGCATTATGCATCACATTCAGGTTGTTTTCAGATACTTTGGAGCTATGGATGATTCGTGGACATGCTAAGGCTTGTGAGGAAGTTTGTGGACACTTGGAGAAACCAGGATTGCATGCTAAGGACCCGAGATCGAGTAGCAGATCGAGCAAGGCAGGTCGATCTAGATGAGATCGACCAGAAGATCGAGTGACCAAGTCGATGCAAGGAAATGGATCAAGACCAAGAACGAGATAGGAGTTCGATCTGAAGTACGGACGTAAATGACGCCATGAAGATCGAGAACCAGATCGAGCCGCCAGCCCGATCCAGACGAGATCGACTCAGAGATCGACCAAAGTCACCCGATCCAAGCCGAATATCGGGAGCCAGATCAAGCCTCCTGCCCGATCCCAGACGAACCTTATCCGTCCAGCATGGATTTGGCAGCTAGCGAAGGGGGACAAGCTAACGGTTTAGCCATTTTTGGCAAAAGCAGCCATTCGCTTTCTAACTTTTCAATTCTGTCTTTTACCTTGTTATCTTGCACGTTAGGCGATTTTTTGCCATTGAAACTCTTAAGCTTTTCTTTAGTTTTGAACCTTTTGAATCTTTAAATTTTAATCAAGTTTCTCTTTTCAATCGCACTCAATCATGCTTAGTTTTCTGTTTATCGCTTTTGCTATGATATTAGCTATGTGTAGCGAGTAGTCGATTTGGGTTTTGGGGTTGGAGCGATTCGAAAAGGTTGAAAAGGTTAAAGCTTTGTGTTTTCTTGTTCTTCATCGCCTTCTCTTCTAGGATTTTGAGTGCTTAAGGCTTAGAGACTCTCACGCCAAGATCTCTATAATCTGAGGGATGTCTTACCTTGACAGGATCCAGATGTCCTGGGAAATCGATCCTAGAGGCTAATCCGTCCTTTCCCACACGCCATGGTTGTTTAGGGGATTAGATAGGTCGTTTGTTTGAAATCTATGTTTTATGCCCTTCAATCTCTTTTTCCACGCAACGCCATGGGTTTGGAGAAGATAATGAAGGAGTGATCCATATCACACGCCATGGATGGATCTTGTTTTGTTTTCACGGCCTAGAGAACCTCTCAAAGAAAGTAGATCTAATATTTTCAAACTAAGCTTTGACCTTTGAAACCCACTAACGTGACCTTCAACCCTAGACCCACTTTCTTAGTGTTTTAACTCGTTTAATATCATTCCATCATCATAAAGTTGTGTTCTTGTCAATCGCAAATTGCAACATTTCATCATTCTAGGTTGTTTAGACGAGATCAATCGTTGTTGCTCGATCTTGTAGTCGATCCTGTGGTCGATCCACTAGTCGATTTTTTATAATTAGTAGCTTTGCATTTTAAATATTCCGCTTGTTCCTCGTGGTAGTTAACCCTCTTCCAAGGATTTTAAAATTGTTTTTCTTTGCATTTGACACTTGCATTTAGTTTTTATGGATTTTACCAATCATTTATCATTCCAGCTTAGCTTTGCTCATCCTTTCCATTCTTAGTGAACTTGCTACCCCTAGGTGTGGATTGATACCTCTCTTGCTCACTATACTACATCTCCGTGTGCATTAGAGCTTTGATAACCTCTTTGTTGCATCTTGACACATCATTGCATCGCATAAAAACCTGTTATCAAATGGCGTCGTTGCCATCTTAGGGAATAGAAAGCATTAAGATTTGGGGTTTGGTAAAGACTAAGCCTTTACTTTAAGTTGGTTACTGATTTCTCTACCTTCACACTTGTGCCTTTCAGGTACAAGAATCTACGCTCCAGGGGTGACAACAACTTACTCACGCCCTTGGACAATATTCACCAGCTTGGACACACAAGATCAAGAAGAGTTAGAGAGCAAGCTAGAGCCTTTGAGGAGATTGTTCAGCAAGGTTCAGTGGATTTTGAAGCAATGATTGAGCACGAACATCCAGAGGGACCTCCTCCAGCTAATGGGGCAGTGGGAAAGGGTAATGGAAACACCCACCACGCGGCTAGACCCCCACAGATCATTGGAGCGGGAGATGCTCCTCACACTCACCATAATAGGTTTGGGATCACTCCTCCTCCAGTGCAAAACAATAATTTCGAGATAAAGCCAGGATTTGTTCAGATGGTGCAAAACAACAAATTTCATGGGTTAGCTTTGGAGGACCCATTGGCGTATCTAGACAACTTTGAGCAGCTTTGTGGAATGCTCAAGATAAATGGCATCTCGGAAGACAGCTTCAAGTTGTGCTTGTTTCCCTTTTCCTTAGGAGACAAGGCACAACATTAGGAGAAGACTCTTCCCCAAGGCACTATCACTTCTTGGGCCGATTGTAAGAAAGCCTTCCTCTCAAAGTTTTTCTCAAGCTCTCGGACAGCAAGATTGAGAAGTGAGATCAGTGGTTTCACTCAGCGTTAGAATGAGTCCTTCAATAAGGCTATGGAGTGCTTTAAGGATGATAGCTAAGTTTTTGCAGGGTGTATGCAATGATCTATCAAAACTCAAATGCAACACTTAGTTGTAGTAAAGTATGCAAGAGAGTGTCAATCCAATCCTAGGAGCTAGAAAGGTCAGTGAGAATGCAAGGATCCTGTAAAACTAAACAAATGATGGGCGGTATTGTGAAATTCCTAAAAACTAGATGCAATGATAGAATGCAGGGCAAAACTATTTTTAAAATACCAGGAACGAGCTAGCTACCACGAGGAAAAGATAGAATAATTAAAATGCAAAGCTACGAATTACTAAAATTCGACTAGTGGATCGACCACGAGATCGACCACTATATCGAGCAAAAGCAATCGATCTAAAAAGCAGTTTTAAGCGAAAGTAAATCTAACGACCATGGTGAAAGCAGGTAACAAGCGAATGATCAATAGAGACTAAGATATGCTAGAAGGAGGGTCTAGGGTTGATATTCACGTTCAGGGGTTTCAAAGGTTTCAGCTTGGTTTGAAATCTTTAGATCTACTCACTTTGTGAGGTTCTCTAAGCCTTGAAAACAAAACAAGATCCATCCATGGCGTGTGGTATGGATCACTCTCTCATTCTCTCCTCCAGACCCATGGCGTTTGGTGGAAGAAGAGATTGAAAGGCAATGAAGACAGATTTCGAACACGCGGCTTAACTAGTCCTCTAAACTACCATGGCGTTTGGGAAAGAGTAACTAATCTCTAGGATGCGATTTTCAGAGATCTCTGGATCCTGTCAAGGTAAGAGCTCTCTCTGATCATAAAGATCTTGGCGTGAGACTCTTTAAGCCCTAAGAACTCGACATCCTAGAAGAGAAAGCCTTTAAGAACAAGAAAACACCAAACTTGAAAACCTTTTCGACCCCTTGAATCCTCTCAACCCCAAAACCTAATAAATCTACTCGCGACTCATGAAACGAACCGTACGAAATGTGGTAAATGAAGAACTAAAAATGAAAGGCGATTGATTTAACTTAAACGATCCAATATTCAAAAGCAAAAACAAGAAAAAGCTCGAAGTTCAACAATGGCGAAAACGAGAGAGAAGATAGAAAAGTAGTCGACAAAACGTGATAAGGAAAGGGATCGTTGGTTTTTTCCTAAAATGGCCAAACCGCAAATGATCCCCCCTTCGCTACGGTCCAAAAACAGGCTGGACGGATAAGGGTATAGGCTATGAGCATAGAATGATCTCATTTGAAAAAGCGTTTTTATTTAAGACAAGGGTTTCTCTAAAAAATGGTAAGAACTTTATGCATAATGCTAAAGGTAAAGGCAATTGATGCATACATGATCAGATTCTCATCTACCTATGCAAACTAACAATGATCCTAAAACCCCTCTCATTTATTTTTATTTAAGCTCACTCACCACTTAGAGTCTACCTTTTTTCCCAAAGCAAAAGCTTAGCAATCCCCAAAACAAAACAGAAAGCATTCTAACTCTTTTAGGTTAGTGAAAAGGTTTTAAAAATATTAAGCTCCTTATTTTTTTCTTATTGATAGCTCTCTTATTTTCTTTTTCTTTTTATTTCTTTCTTTTTCTTCTTTTTTTTTTTATTTTGGCACTTAGGCTCTTTTATATATATATATATATATTTTTTTTTTATTTTTTTTTTTGAGAAAGCTATCTTCTGAAATTATTGGAGCATTATACATTTTAAACACAAAACCTTTCACTTTAAACCTTTTTCTTACTTCAAAAGCCTAACTCTTTTGAAACCGAAAGCATATAAACATGAAAGCAACCCCAATGATCCCCCAAACTTATCCTAAGCCCACATCTAGCTTCAAAATGCAAAGCTAGCAATCACATGAGAACCTAATCATGTCGCCTAAACGTAACACTTTATGCTAAATTTAAACCGGAAGAGGCCTCACAATGATGTCACACACGAAAACTAGGCTTCAAAGGAAGGTAAGGGTCAAGGTGGGAGTTCTACTTAGGGTCACAAAGAGTGGTAAAAGGAAGAAGAGAGCCTATATATTTTAAAATCCATGTGTTCATTTTCAAATGCATAAGGATGATATTTAAAAATTCAAGTTAGGGTTCTGACTTAATAGGACAAGTTTCAAATCATGAGAGTTCAATTCAAGTCACGAAAATCAAAACTAGTGATCCAAGCATGGTAAGAACTTACTTTCAAAGTATGAGCAAAGCATTAGAGAACTGCCAACTAGGAGATTGAAACCATTCATAAGCTTAAAACACCTCTTTAAGAAAACTTTAACCCCTTATGCAAATGTAAACAACCTAGATGCTTAAAAATTCTAGACTCAATCCTAAAATGCTTAACAATGTGAATGAAACTACATGAATTTTTCTTAGAAGTTTTTAAAAATTTTACCAATTTTTCATGCAATGAAGACTCAAATATGCTAAAGGGAAAATAAGATCAGAATAAACATGTCAAACCACACACATACTGCCCCAAACTTGAATGACACCGTCCCGGTGGCAAACAAATTCAAAGGAGCTCAAAACACAATGCAAAAAAGAAAGAAAATATGAACGGTATATACAAGGTTAGGTCGTTTGGTACCTCGGAGCTAGACTCGGCTGGAACTTGAGGATGTTCCAGCGGAGCTGCTCGTGCTAGAGGAGTGTCGGGCTATGCCTTTTCCTCTTTCCTCGGTGGGGAAACCATGAACGGACTGTCGAGCTTGTTGCGCGGTGCCTTGCTGCTCACAGATGACAATACCGCCAGTTGACCTCCTCCTCTTCTCGGGCTGGTTAACCTCTTCACTCTTTGACCCCTTAGACCTCGCGGATGAGTTACCTTGAAGCGCCTTGTCTTTCTTGGCAAGCTTCTTGATCATCATTCCTTGCCACTTGGTTATTTTCTGCTACATCTCCACTACTGAGGCAAGAAACTTCTCAGCTTTGGTCTGCGGCTCAAAGTGGGCCGTCATTGCTCCATCTGATGGTGGTGACTCTGACGGCTCTCGCGTGGACTGAATGGGCATCATTGTTGTTCCAAGCGGAGCGTAGCACTCCTCGTGGGTTGCACAGAACTGAATTGTACCGATGCTATCCAAGTTAGTCTCCTCGGCGTTGGGTAAGATACACACGTTCTTCTTCCCTCCGTCATTGTAGAACTGATAACCGAAGAGTCCTGGAGCTGGCGTAGGTCCCAAGCTATCGGTGTTTCGCATGTAAGTCTCGTCCATGAATGACCTGTCCGCGCAAGGCTCGAACCGCTGAAGTGGTACACCAGCTTGGATGAAGAGCGGCGTGAGAAACCCTCCAATGTAAGCTGAGCTCGCTTTGCATCTAAGAGCGTAGGCCTTGTACTTCACCAAGGACGAGGCTAGAATGCACCCGTAGTTGACATTGTTCCCGAGGTCATCCATAAGTGGATCATGGTTCTCCTCTTCGCTGCTGCATAGTATCCCTTTGATCCCTTGGAAGAGGAAACACAACTCGGTCTTCATCACCGTGGGAGACACGACTCGTCCGCTGAAGGTGTTCGCCAACAACTTGAGCGTGTACCTCAGAACGGGATTCCTCACTGATGTCATTGCATTTTGCATACATTTTGCATACTCATTAGATAGTTTTTCATGCATTTGTATCATGTTTTAGGTTAGATTGTATCACTTAGGGTCCTAGAGCATTCTTGCATCAGCATGTGCATTTTCTCGGCATTTTGCATCCATTCCAGGTTGTTTCTGGTTGCTTTGGAGTCATGGAGGTTCGTGGAGGTGTGGAGGCCGATGTAGCAGTTCATGGGAGCTCGGGAATGTGCTAAGGACCAGTGATCGAGGAGTAGATCGAGCATGACCGGTCGATCTAGGGGTTGATCGACCAGAAGATCGAGCCAACTAGGCAATCCAAGGATAATGATCGAGACGGAGATCGAGTGAAGCAATCGATCAATTGGTACGGACGTAAATGACGCCATGCAGAGCGAGAGCCAGATCGAGTACACCACTCGATCCACCTGAAGATCGATACCGAGATCGGATGCAACACTCGATTCACCGATGAAGATCGAGACCCGGATCGAGCCGAAGACAAGATGTCCGGATATGATCGAGAGAACAACTCGATCCAATGGTCGATCTCTGTCCTTTCAACCGTTTTTGGCTGTTAGCGAAGGGGGGACCATTGGATTGTTTGGACATTTTAGGCAAGGCGGCGACGCCCTTTTTCGATAACTTTTAGATTTCTTATATTTTCTTTCATGTTTTCTCTCTCGTTTTCGCAAGAAACCATTGTTGAACCAGTTTTCTTTTGAAGCTTTTGTATTCGAATCCTTATCGTTTGATCTAGTCTTTCTTTCATGTTTATCGTTTCATTTCTTCTGTTTTGCTTGATTTACTTTATGAGTAGTGAGTAGTTTACTTTGGGTTCGGGGTTGAGAGGATTGAAGGGTAGAAAAGGTTCGATCTTGGTTTGTTTTCTAAACGTTTTTAAGGCTATCTCTTCTAAGGTGTTGAAAGCTTAATGCTTGAAGACTCTCACGCCAAGAGCTTCATGATCCGAGAGGTCCCTTGCCTTGACAGGATCCAGGGGCCTCGGAAGATCACACCTTAGAGACTAGTTACCCCTTCCCAAAAGCCATGGAAGTTTGGGGGACTAGTTAAGCCATTACTCGAAATCTGTTTTCCTTGCCTTTCAACCTCTTTTTCCACCAAAAGCCATGGGTTTGGAGGAGAGGATGAAAGAGTGATCTATACCGAAAGCCACGGATAGATCTTGTTTTGTTTTCGAGGCTTAGAGATCCTCACCAAGTGAGTCGATCTAAAGTTTCAAACCCAAGATCGATCCTTGAAACCCTTTATATGAATCTCAACCCTAAAGCCCTTTCTCTTAGCATATTTACGTCTCATTTCATCTTTAGCTAGTTACCTGACAGCATCCTGGTCTTTAGATTCATTGTTCTTACAGTTTTAGACGAGATCGATCGTTTCTGCTCAATCTAGTGGTCGATCTTGTGGTCGATCCACTAGTCGAATTTTAACAATTCGAAGCTCTTCCCTTTAATTTGTCTGTTTGTTTCTCATGGTAACTGCTTCCTTTCTAGTATTTTTAAAATAGGCTTCACTCTGTTTAGGTTGCTGCATTTAGTTTTTAGAATATTTCTCACAAACTGTCTCATTTGCCTAGATTTGTCTTAGACCTTGCATTCTCTGTGGATTCTCTATCATCTAGAAGTGGATTGACACTCTCCTGCTTGCTTTACTACAACATTGCGTGCACTAGAGTTTTGATAGCCTCTCTGCTGCATTAGAGCATAAGAAAAACAGTTTATCAAATGGCGCCGTTGCCATTCTAGGTTGCTTAGAGAACATAGAGATTTGGGTCTTAGCAAAGACTAAGTCTTTACCTTTTTCAAGTTACTAATCATACTACTCTAAACCGTGTGTTTTCAGGTACATGAATCTTCGTTCAAGGGGAGACAACAATCTACTACAGCCCTTAGACAACATTCATCAGCTTGGTCACTCACGGTAAAGGAGAGTCAGAGATCAAACAAGAGCCTTTGAGGAGATTGTTCAACACGGTCTGGTTAACTTTGAAGACATGGCTGAACACGAGCATCCAGAGGGACCTCCTCCAGCAGGACGGGGCAATGGAAACCCCCAACACGCGGCTAGACCTCCGAGGATCATAGGAGCCGGAGATGCTCCCAATACCCACCACAATAGGTTTGGGATCACTCCTCCTCCAGTACAAAACAATAACTTCGAGATCAAGCCGAGTTTCATCTCCATGGTGCAAAACAACAAGTTCCACGGCTTAGCAATGGAAGACCCCTTGGAGCACTTGGACAATTTCGAGCAAGTATGTGGAATGATAAAGATCAACGGTATATCAGAAGATACTTTCAAGCTGCGTCTCTTCCCCTTTTCACTCGGAGACAAAGCTAGACATTGGGAGAAGACCCTCCCACAAGGCACCATCACATCATGGGCTGAGTATAAGAAGGCTTTCCTCTCAAAGTTCTTCTCAAGCACCAGGACTGCTCGGTTGAGAAGCGAAATCAGCGGTTTCACTCAAAGGAACAACGAGACATTCAATGAGGCTATGGAGCGTTTCAAAGATTACACGATCCAATGCCCTCATCACAGGTTCAGTGAGGAGACTCTACTCAGTACCATATACCGTGGAGCTTCACCAAAGATCCGGTTGTTGCTTGACACAGCTAGCAAAGGGAATTTCCTCGGTCAAGAGGTTGAAGAGGGTATGAAGCTGATAGAAAACCTGGCGTTGAGTGATGGAAACTATGCCGAGGATTATGACCGAGCACCAAGAGGATCAGAGTTAGAGTCTCACAGGAAGGAGCTCAAATCGTTGCATGAGAAGATTGACAAGTTGGTCTTAGCTAATCAAAAGCATGTTCACTTTGTTGGTGAAGCTGATGAAAACCAAGAGGAGTTGGAGCTAAGCCAAGAAGAAGCAAATTGGGTGGCTGGACAGAACAACTACAAGTCTCAAGGCTACAACCAAGGCTACCAGAACAACAACCTCTCTTACCGGAGCACCAACGTAGCCAACCCTAAAGATCAAGTGTACCCTGCTCAACAAGCTAAACCTTTCATCCCTTACAACAAAGGTTTTCAACCGAGTAGTGGTTTCCAAGGTCAAGGGCAAGGCAACTTCCAAGGGCAACAACAACAAAACAAGGGTTATACTCCTAACTACCCTCCGGGCTTTCCACCTCAGCAACAACAACCGATGCAACAACAAGTTGATCCGGTTCAAGCAATGTTCCAACAACTAATACAAGGGCAAGCTTCTACCAATCAGAAGTTCGCTGAAATGAACACTAGGCTTGATTCATCTCTAACCGACTTCTCCACTCAAATCACCAACCTTAACAACAAGATAAAGCAGCTGGAGAAGGGTAAAGCAAGCACGAGTGGTCAGAACAGTCTTCCGGGAAAGTGTGAGCAAAACCCCAAGGAGTATGCCAATGCTATTACATTGAGAAGTGGCAAAGAGCTTGAACCTCCGGTCTCTACAAAGAACAACGAGGATGTTGTAATTCAAGAGGGGGAGGGTAAACTTTCGGCTGATAATGAGGAGATCAACTTTGACAACGTGTGGATTCAAGGACCGAGAAGAGGTGACAAGGCATTCGTTGAGAAGAAAGCTGAGAAAACCACCAAGGAGAAGAATGACTACGTACCCCCACCTTACGTACCAAAGTTGCCATTTCCGGGTCGTTTCAAAAAGCAGCTAATAGAGAAGCACCGAATTCTGTTTGAGAAGCACTTGAGAGACGTGGAGATAAAGCTGCCTCTTGTAGACTGTCTCGCTGTGATGCCCAAGAGCACCAAATTTTTCAAGGATACCCTTGTGAAGAAGAACAAAGAAAGCAAAGAAGTACTTGTGCTAAGCGAAGAGTGTAGTGCGGTTATTCATAAGGAGATAGTGCCTAAGAAACTGGGAGATCCTGGGAGCTTCACTATACCTTGTGCTTTGGGTCCTCTAGAGTTCAAGAGTTGCTTGTGTGATCTCGGAGCTAGCATAAACTTGATGCCTCACTCCGTGGCTAAGAAGCTTGGTTTTACTCGGTTTAAAGAATGTCGGATCTCATTGGTGCTGGCTGATAGGAGGGTGAGATTACCGGTTGGGTTGCTTGAAGACTTACCGGTGCGAATCAGTGGTGTGAACGTACCTACAGACTTTGTAGTGTTGGAGATGGACGAGGAGCCGAAAGACCCACTCATCTTAGGGAGACCGTTCCTTGCAACTGCCGGAGCTATAATAGATGTGAAGAATGGGAAAATTGCCTTGCATTTGGGGAAAGAGATCAGGCTAGACTTTGACATCAACAAGGTTCTAAAGAAGCCAACCATTAAAGGACAAGCTTTCTATATTGAAACGATGAATGCTCTAGCGGATGAGTTGTTGGAAGAGCTAGCTCTAGAAGACCATTTGAAGCTAGCACTCACTAAGGAGCCAGGGGAGTTTGGCTATGTGGACCAGAGAACCCAAGAGTACGTGAACCTGCTGGATTCGAGGAGGATCATCAAGAATGAAGAAGGTTGCTGCCTAGAGATCGACTCCGAGATCGACGCTATCACTCGATCCAGGAGTCAGATCGACAAGTCAATCGAGAACCCAACTCGATCCGGTGCAACAATCGACCAATAGATCGAGAATGATGCTCGATCAGAAGAAACAATCGAGTCGACGATCGAGAAAGACCTCCCGATCATTTTGGAGTCCAATCAAGAGATCGACTCAGCGTCTCGATCCCTTACTCGATCCATATCAAATCGAGTAAGTGAATCGAGTGAAATGGCTCGATCTAGACGACATCGAGAGGAGAATCGACCGAGGGACCCGATCACAGAAGGGATAGCGATAGAGGAAAGCAGTCTGAAGGGCCATGCCTCGAGTTCAAGGGAGAGTTCCAAGGAGGAGAACAACAACAACAGCCACGAGGATGACTGGAGTGAGCTGTTAGCCCCAAAGGTGGACCTTAAGGAGCTCCCAAAAGCGCTAAGATATGCTGTCTTAGGACATAATGACACCTATCCCGTGATAGTAAATGAAAACCTTAGTGATGATGAGTTACACTCGCTCTTAACTGAGTTGAGAAAGTATAGGAAGGCCATTGGGTATTCTTTAAGTGACATCAAAGGCCTTTCACCAATGCTTTGCACTCATAGGATTCACTTGGATAATGAGAATGCCACTTCTGTAGAACATCAAAGGCGTTTCAATCCTAACTTGAAAGAGGTTGTTAAGAAGGAAATCCTTAAGCTTTTAAAGGCTGACGTGATCTATCCCATAAGTGACAGCACGTGGGTTTCCCCTGTACACGTGGTGCCTAAGAAGGGAGGGATCACGGTCATAAGGAATGAAAAGGATGAACTTATCCCTACTAGGACCATTACTGGTCATAGAATGTGTATTGACTATAGAAAGCTTAACCTTGCGACTAGAAAAGACCATTTCACTTTGCCTTTTATTGATCAAATGCTTGAGAGACTTGCAAATCACCCTTACTACTGTTTTCTCGATGGGTATAGCGGTTTCTTTCAAATACATATTCACCCAAACGATCAGGAGAAAACGACTTTTACATGTCCCTACGGTACCTTTGCATATCGAAGGATGCCGTTTGGATTGTGGAATGCACCGGCTACCTTTCAGCGGTGTATGATGTCGATCTTCTCCGATCTTATAGAGGAGATGGTAGAGGTGTTTATGGATGACTTCTCTGTGTATGGTGCGTCCTTTCCTGCGTGTTTGTTGAATCTTTGCAGGGTACTTAAACATTGTGAAGAGACAAACCTGGTGCTGAATTGGGAGAAATGCCACTTCATGGTTAAGGAAGGGATAGTGCTCGGTCACAAGATTTCGGAGAAGGGTATTGAAGTTGATCAGGCTAAGGTTGAGGTTATGATGGGTCTAGAGCCGCCGGTTAATGTTAAAGGGATCAGAAGCTTCTTGGGACACGCAGGGTTCTATAGACGCTTCATCAAAGATTTCTCCAAGATTGCACGCCCTCTTACACGGCTGTTGTGCAAGGAAGCTGAGTTTGTATTCGATGAGGAGTGTTTGAAGGCTTTCGTGACCATCAAGGAAGCTCTCACATCAGCCCCTATAGTCCAAGCACCAGACTGGTCTCTCCCTTTTGAGATCATGTGTGATGCTAGTGACTACGCCGTAGGAGCCGTCCTTGGTCAGAAGAAAGATAAGAAGCTACATGTGATCTATTATGCTTCAAGGACCTTGGATGACACGCAATCATGATACACCACTACGGAGAAGTTCAGATCATACCTCGTTGGCTCCAAGGCTATTGTATACACGGATCATGCTGCTCTACGATACATCTACTCGAAGAAAGACACTAAGCCCCGACTCTTAAGATGGATTCTGTTACTCCAGGAGTTTGACATGGAAATTAAAGACAAGAAGGGGATAGAAAATGGAGTCGCTGATCACCTCTCAAGGCTAAGGATCAATGAGTCTCTCCCCTTAGATGACTCTCTTCCAGAAGAGCAGCTTATAGCGATTACTACTGCTGTTTGTGGGAAGCTAGAAGGAAGGTTTGAGGAAGTGTTGAGTTTTAAAGAGGAGGATCTACCATGGTATGCTGATGTGGTGAACTACCTAGCGTGTGGTGAGGAGCCAACACATATCAACAGCTATCACAAGAAGAGGTTTTTGAGGGAGGCTAGTGACTACTTTTGGGATGAGCCTTACCTATACAAAAGAGGAGTAGACAGCTTGTACCGGAGATGTGTTACAAAGGAAGAAGCCAGGGACATCCTCTATCATTGCCATGGTTCTTCCTATGGAGGACACTTCGCTTCATTCAAGACTACTACGAAAGTGTTGCAAGCCGGTTTCTGGTGGCCCTCCATTTTTAAAGATGCACACGAGTTTATGAAGAGCTGTGAGGCATGTCAGCGAACAGGGAACATAACTAAGAGGAATGAAATGCCTCAAGTTCCCATCTTCGAAGTTGACGTGTTCGATGCGTGGGGTATTGACTTCATGGGGCCTTTCCCTTCTTCATACGGCAACAAGTACATCTTAGTAGCTGTGGATTATGTCTCCAAATGGGTTGAGGCTGTTGCTTCCCCTACAAATGACTCTAAGGTTGTGATCAAGCTGTTCAAGAGTGTCATTTTCCCAAGGTTTGGGGTACCCAAGGTTGTTATAAGTGATGGAGGAAGCCACTTTATAAACAAGGTCTTCGAGAGCCTCTTGAGAAAGTATGGGGTTAAGCATAAGGTGGCTACACCGTATCATCCTCAAACAAGCGGTCAGGTGGAAGTCTCCAACAGGCAAATCAAAGCTATTCTGGAGAAGACCGTTGGAGCAACAAGGAAGGACTGGTCAGTGAAGCTAGACGATGCTCTTTGGGCCTACCGTACTGCTTTCAAGACGCCGATTGGTACAACTCCTTTCACTCTACTCTATGGCAAGGGCTGTCACCTCCCGGTTGAGCTGGAACACCGTGAATTATGGGCTGTGAAGAGGCTGAACTTTGATCTCAAGACGGCTCAGGAGAGGCGCCTTATTCAGCTACACGAACTGGACGAGTTGAGGTTGAATGCTTACGAGAGCTCTAAGATCTACAAGGAGCGGACTAAGGAAGCTCATGACAAGAAATTGGTGTTGCTGTACAACTCGAGGCACAAACTCTTCCCCGGCAAGCTGAAATCAAGGTGGAGCGGACCGTTCGTGATTCAAGAGGTCTTGCCGTATGGAGCTGTTACTCTGATGGGAAGAAGTGGTAGTGCATTCACCGTCAATGCACACAGAGTCAAGCCCTACTTGGCGGACAGCTTTGATAAGGAGAGTACCTCAGTGCTTCTCCAAGACCCACCATCCGCCTAGACCAAGTAAGGTCTAGCTAAAGACGTTAAAGAAAGCGCACTTGGGAGGCATTCCCATGTTTATCTTGTACATACTTCTGCTTTCATTTCTCTTTCAGTTTTATGTTTTTATGTTCAAGTGTGTAGGAACAGGTATAAGGAGTCTAAACCTTGACTTTGAGGTCCAAAAGGGGCAATAGGGGTTAAGATAAGGCTAGAGATCGAGTGCTAGATCGACTGATCCTGGCTCGATCTTTGCTAGATCGAGTCAGTGAATCGAGAGGAGTCAGTCGATCTAGACGAGAACGAGTGACAAGATCGACCTTGACGAAAAAGGATCGATCGATCCAAATCGGATCGACCGATCTAATTTCTCTCGGGAAAATCTGTTGAAAATTGATCGATCACTCGACTCGATCCACCACTCGATCTATGCCAAATCGACCCTTAAATCGAGGACATAGCTCGATCAGAGGGACTTAGCCGAGGAGCCAACATCTCAATGATCGAGAGAGTCAATCGATCCAGGACTCGATTCACCTTGAATCGAGTCTCAAATCGAGTAACCCTCTCGATCTAAGCCATTTTGGGTATGAGATCGAGTCCTAGATCGACCAAAAGGACTCGATCTCATGCTGAGGTAACAAATTTTTTTCCCTCCTTTAATCCTTTCCCTACAATTTTTAAATTCAAAACTTGGTCAAGACAAGCATCTTTGACCATGAAAGATGTGCCTTGACCAAGACTTTTGTCAGAAACCACCTTGACCACCCATTGTTTTGGTTTGCTAAAGTCTTTATATATCTCAAATTATCTCTCACCCTCTCATTCCTGATTTCTCGAGATTTTTAACAAAGAGAGTGAGAATTTTAAGTCTTTAAAGATTAGCAAAGATATCCTTAACTTCTTGCAAAGGTATTTTCAAAGATTTAATGGTTTAATCTTAAGAAAATCTCCTTAAATATCGCAAGATCTTGTTTTAGGATATAGGATCGGTTTTGAATTTTTAAAATTAGCTAGGTAAAAGGAAAAATTCTGAATTTTCAGTATCTAAAAGATATGATTCCCTTTTATGTAGCTATGATTTTTATTTAATCCCCAAAATTCTAGGGTAGTTTTTATAAATTCTCTCCTTCTCTTCTCTCATTCTCATCAAATCGCCACTTGCTAATCATTCTCTTTAGAATTTTGTTTCAGGAACAATGGCACCAAAGAGAACAAGAGAGGAGCAAGCACAAGAAGGAGAAGGACGAGAAGTGGTGGCTCAAGAGAGGGTCCGGTGGAGCAAAGATGAAAAGAGGGACAAGAAGAGGCTTGAGAGGCTCCGGTTCGAACCTACAAAGTTTGCTGAACGAGAGCTTTTGTCCAGGCTCGGGATCCTTGGGGACTTCGACCAACTCCTCAAGAGCATTGGTTTGAGATGCTTGTCGCGGATGGACTGCCCTACCATTCCCGAGGTGACGATAGATTTCCTTGCCACCTTGGAGTTCCGGTATGAGAATCCGAGTGCCCCTGTCCCTTCCCAATGCCGTCTCTACTTCAAGGTTGGCCGTCAAGCTTACACACTATCCATCCCCGAGCTATGCCAAGCCTACGGTCTCAAGGCTGATGCATACAAGGTGGAGTTCCCAGCCTTCAAGAAAGCCGACGAGTTTTGGGACCTGATCAGCAATGAAGACTAGAAAGCCAACACCGCCAAGATCAAGAGAGTTAGGAGTCCGGTGCTGAGGTATACTCTGAAGCTGATTGCCAATACATTCAGTGGAAGGTCTGTTGCTCCTACCGTGACGAAGACGGAGCTGTGCTTCCTTTTCCAAGGCGTGAAGCACTTGGTGTCTGATCCGGATGCGAATGATGAGCCCATAGAAGATGAACTCGGCGATGAAGTGAATTACGGCTGTGTGCTCGCGGCTTCTCTGGTGAAGTACAAGGCTTATGCCTTACGGTGCAAGGCAACCTCTTCCTACATTAGCGGTTTCCTTACTCCTTTGTTCGTGCAAGCCGGTGTGCCTATCCATGACTTTGCTCACGTCCCAAACAGAGCTTTCATGGATGAAGCATACATGAGAAACACTGATAGCTTGGGACGCACGCCAGCAGAAGGGTTTTATGCTTACCTCTTCATAGATGATGAAGACAAGAAGAGAGTGTGCATCCTCCCCAACAAAGATGAGACCGAGCTGCTTGGTGTTGGGAACATCGAGTTCTTACCCACAGAGGAAGAATGCTTTGCCCCTTTAGGAGGACCGCCTGCTTCAGCCATCGCCCCGCGCCAAAGGTCAGAGTCTCCAGGAACAGAGGATGAGATGCCCGAGGTTTACACACTTCCCAAGCTGGACTTTCAGCCGAGGACCAAAACCGAGAAGTTCTTAGCCTCGGTGGTGGAGATGCAGCGGAAGATCAACAAGTGGCAAGGGAAGATGCTTAAGAAGCCGGGGAAGAAAGTCAAACAACTCCAAGGAGGCCAGCCTAAGCCAGCTACAAGCCAAGAGATACAACAACCCGAGAAGAGGAGACTCTCAACCGGAGGAGTTGTTATCCGCGAGACCCAAGGAGACAACATTCAGCAAGCACGCCACTCCCTCCAAGAACCAGGCAACAAAGGAAAAGCAACAATCTCTAGCTCCTCTGGAACATCCTCAAGTTCCAGCCGAGCCTAGACAAGAGGTAACAACCTTCTTCCATTGTATATAACCGTTCATGTTTGTTTCTTGCATTGTGTTTGTTTGCTCCTTCGGAAGAGTTTGCCACCGGGACGGTGTCAAGCAAGTTTGGGGGAGTACTTGTGTGATTTAATCTTGTGTTCTTTGATCTTATTTTCCTTTTTACATCCTTGAGTCTTAGTCATGAAAAATAGGTAAATTTTTTAAAATTTTTTTCAAAGATTCATGTAGTTGCATTCATCTCTTTAAAAACATGTTAGGATTGAGTCTAGAATTTCTCATATCACCTAGGTTGTTTGCATTTTGCATAAGGGGTTAGAATTTCTTAAAAAGGTGTTTTACTCATGAATCATTTCAATGCCCTAGTTAGTAGTTCTCTAATGCTTTGTTTATGCTTTGAAAGTAAGTTCTAACCATGCTTGGATCACTAGTTAGGATTTTCGTGGCTTGAATTGAACTCTCATGATTTGAAACTCATCCTACTAAGTGAAAACCTTAATTTGAAAATCTAATTATCATTCTTATGCATTTGAAAATCAACACATGGTTTTAAAATATTTAGGCTCTCTTCTTCCTTTTTACCACTCTTTGTGAGCCTAAGTAGAACTCCCTCCTTGAACCTTACCCTCCTTTGAAGCCAAATGTTCTTGTGTGACATCTTTGTGAGGCCTTATTTTCGGTTTGAACTTGGCATAAAGTGTTAGGTTTAGGCGACATGATTTGGTTTTCATAATTGATTGCTAGCTTTGCATTTTGAAGCTATGTATAGGCTTAGGATATGTCTGGGGGATCATTGGGATTGCTTTCTTGTGTATTTGTTTTCGGTTCAAAAGAGTTTGTGTTTTAAGAAAAGAAATGAGGTTTTAAGTGAAAGGTTTGTTTTTAAAACTAAATATGCTCTATTTCAGAAGGTAGCTCTCTCTAAATAAATAAGAAAAAAAAAAAAGAGAGAAAAAGAAAAGAAGAAAAAAAAAAAGAGCCTAAGTGCCAAATAAAAAAAAATGAAGAAAAAAATAATAATAATAAGAGAACTACTAATAAGAAATTCCTAAGAGCAAAAATATTTTTCAAAACTTTTTCACTAGCCTAAAAAGTTTAAAAATATCTTAATTTTGAATTGGGGATTGCTAAGTGTGAGAAAAAGGGTAGACTCTTAAGTGGTGAGTGAGGATTAAATTTCTTAAATGAGAGGGGTATAGGACTGTTTGATAGTTTAGATGGGTAGATGAGAATCTAATCATGTATGCATAAATTGTATTTACCTTTAGCATTATGAATTGGTTCAAACCATTTTTGAGAGAAACCCTTGTCTAATTATAAACCCTTTTCGAATGAGATCATTCTATGCTCATAACCATAACCCTTAGCCAAATGTGTTTTGCTTTAAAGTGCATAAGTTTGATTCATGGTTCGAATGTTAATGAATGTTAAAGGATGAATTTCTTTGATTGTTAGGAATAAGAGAGTCATGATTTGAATTTCTTTGTGTGATGAGTATGGCTAAGTCCTTTGGAGTATGAGTGTAAGCTTAGCATTTTAAAACTGTTAACTAAGCATTGACGTGATCTATTCGAAAGGCACCTTGGCAAAAAGTTTAAAAGCCCTTTGATTTTTCTGATAACCTCTCTTCCTTACTTATTTTTTGTTGCTTGAGGGCAAGCAAGAAGTAAGTTTGGGGGAGTTGATGTCATTGCATTTTGCATACATTTTGCATACTCATTAGATAGTTTTTCATGCATTTGTATCATGTTTTAGGTTAGATTGCATCACTTAGGATCCTAGAGCATTCTTGCATCAGCATGTGCATTTTCTCGGCATTTTGCATCCATTCCAGGTTGTTTCTGGTTGCTTTGGAGTCATGGAGGTTCGTGGAGGTGTGGAGGCCGATGTAGCAGTTCATGGGAGCTCGGGAATGTGCTAAGGACCAGTGATCGAGGAGTAGATCGAGTATGACCGGTCGATCTAGGGGTTGATCGACCAGAAGATCGAGCCAACTAGGCGATCCAAGGATAATGATCGAGACGGAGATCGAGTGAAGCAATCGATCAATCGGTACGGACGTAAATGACGCCATGCAGAGCGAGAGCCAGATCGAGTACACCACTCGATCCACCCAAAGATTGATACCGAGATCGGATGCAACACTCGATTCACCGATGAAGATCGAGACCCGGATCGAGCCGAAGACAAGATGTCCGGATATGATCGAGAGAACAAATCGATCCAATGGTCGATCTCTGTCCTTTCAACCGTTTTTGGCTGTTAGCGAAGGGGGGACCATTGGATTGTTTGGACATTTTAGGCAAGGCGGCGACGCCCTTTTTCAATAACTTTTAGATTTCTTATATTTTCTTTCATGTTTTCTCTCTCGTTTTCGCAAGAACACCATTGTTGAACCAGTTTCCTTTTGAAGCCTTTGTATTCGAATCCTTTGATCTAGTCTTTCTTTCATGTTTATCATTTCATTTCTTCTGCTTTGCTTGATTTACTTTATGAGTAGTGAGTAGTTTACTTTGGGTTCGGGGTTGAGAGGATTGAAGGGTAGAAAAGGTTCGATCTTGGTTTGTTTTCTAAACGTTTTTAAGGCTATCTCTTCTAAGGTGTTGAAAGCTTAATGCTTGAAGACTCTCACTCCAAGAGCTTCATGATCCGAGAGGTCCCTTACCTTGACAGGATCCAGGGGCCTCGGAAGATCACACCTTAGAGACTAGTTACCCCTTCCCAAAAGCCATGGAAGTTTGGGGGACTAGTTAAGCCATTACTCGAAATCTGTTTTCCTTGCCTTTCAACCTCTTTTTCCACCAAAAGCCATGGGTTTGGAGGAGAGGATGAAAGAGTGATCTATACCGAAAGCCACGGATAGATCTTGTTTTGTTTTCGAGGCTTAGAGATCCTCACCAAGTGAGTCGATCTAAAGTTTCAAACCCAAGATCGATCCTTGAAACCCTTTATATGAATCTCAACCCTAAAGCCCTTTCTCTTAGCATATTTACGTCTCATTTCATCTTTAGCTAGTTACCTGACAGCATCCTGGTCTTTAGATTCATTGTTCTTACTGTTTTAGACGAGATCTATCGTTTCTGCTCGATCTATTGGTCGATCTTGTGGTCGATCCACTAGTCGAATTTTAACAATTCGAAGCTCTTCCCTTTAATTTGTCTGTTTGTTTCTCGTGGTAACTGCTTCCTTTCTAGTATTTTTAAAATAGGTTTCACTCTGTTTAGGTTGCTGCATTTAGTTTTTAGAATATTTCTCACAAACTGTCTCATTTGCCTAGATTTGTCTTAGACCTTGCATTCTCTGTGGATTCTCTATCATCTAGAAGTGGATTGACACTCTCCTGCTTGCTTTACTACAAGATTGCGTGCACTAGAGTTTTGATAGCCTCTCTGCTGCATTAGAGCATAAGAAAAACAGTTTATCACTCACCTTCTTGATTTTAGCCGTGTTGGCTTTGTACTCTTCATTGCAAAGCACGTCCGATATGATGCTGGCGTTCTTGAGAGGCGGAAACTCCAATTGTTTAGCCGCTGCGTTGAGTCTGTATGCTTGGCAAAGCTCCTCAATGGAAAGGTGATAGGACCGCTTCTTGACCATGAAGCTGAGATGCCATTGAGAGGGAGTTCGGAGGCTCGGATTCTCATAGGATAACTCCAGGGTAGAGAGGAAATCCATTGTCACTTGCGGATATGTTGGACAGTCCATCCTTGAAAGGCAAGCAAGCCCCATGTTTTGTAGAAGGGAGTCAAAATCCTCTAGGAGACCCATCCTTTCCAGCAAATCTCAGCTCGCGAACTTAGTAGGCTCGAAGCGCAGCCTCTCTAGCCTCTTCTTCGCCGCCTTTTCCTCCTTAGTCCAACGGGTCCTCTCCTCTTGAACTTGTTGAGTTCCCTCTTCCTGAACCACTCGTTGTTCATCCTCTCTCTGTGCAGCCTCTTCTCTGGTTCTCTTAGGTGCCATTGGTGCCTGAAACACGATTCTCAAACAAAGAATAAGCAAAGGCGGCGAGAAATTGAGAAAGAGAGTAGCGAGAAAGAAGAATCCACAACTAACACCCTAGATTTTTAAGGGATTTATAAAAATTGTATCTAGATAAAGGAAAAGAAAATCTAGTGATGGAATTAAATCAAGATTATTTCCTAATTTCTAGCTACTTGTTAAAAATCGAGTAAACCTTTACCAACTTAAATCGACCAAGCGGTTATAAAAGGGAAATATTGAAAAGATTTAATTAAAAATCTTGAAATACCTTGCAAGATCGAAGATAAAAGCTAAATGCCTTTGTGAAAAGAAGAAGAACACTCTCTCTCGATTAAAAACTCGTAGAAATAGAAATGAGAGAGTGTAGAATTGTTGAAAACTTAAAGGCAACAAAATCTAAAACCATGGGTGGTGCAAGTGGTTTTCTGACAAAAGGTGGTCAAGGCACAACTTTCGTGGTCAAAGATTCCTGCCTTGACCACCATTCAAAATTAAAAAGCGAGGGAAAGGAGAAAGAGAGGGAAACATTTTTGATATCTCGGCATGAGATCGAGTCTCTTCGATCGATCTAGGACTCGATCTCATGCCCATAATGGCTGGATCGAGAGATTTGATCAATCAGTGACTCGATTGGACTAGAATCGAGTCTTAGATCGATTGTACTCCCTCGTTCCTGGACTTTTGGTCAACTAGGCTGAGTCTGCGTGATCGAGCCATGTTCTCGATTCAGGGGTCGATTCGATTTAGATCGAGTGATGGATCGAGTCCAGTGATCGATCTGTCTTTGAAGGATTTTCCTGAGAGAAAATAGATCGGTCGATCCATTTTTGGATCGATCGATCTAAACTCTAAGAATTTCCTGAGACATTTTAGATCGGTCGATCTAGATAGGACCGATCGATCTGTGTTCATCTAGATCGACCTTGTCACTCGATCTCGTCTAGATCGACTAACTCCTCTCGATTCACTAACTCGATCTAGCAAAGATCGAGTTAGGATTAGTCGATCTAGCACTAGATCTCTAGTCGATATTCGCCCCTTCTCACTCCTTCTGGATCCAACATCTTTTCCTGTAATCCCTTATACATGTTCCTACACACTCACAAGATGAAAACATAAAACTGTAAAAGAAATAAAGCAAAAATATATACAAGATATACATGGGAATGCCTCCCAAGTGTGCTTTCTTTAACGTCCTTAGCTAGACTTTACTTGGTTTAGGCTGATGGTGGGTCTTGGAGAAGCATTGAGGTGCTCTCCTTGTCAAATGCACTCGCCATGTATAGCTTAACTCTATGTCCATTCACTGTGAATGCATTCCCACTCTTGCCCACCAACGTGACAGCTCCGTAAGGTAATACTTCCTTGATTTCATACGGACCGCTCCACCGTAACTTTTGCTTCCCTGGAAAGATCTTGAGCCTCGAGTTGTATAGCAGCACCAAACTCCCTTCCTTAAGCTCTTTAGGTACCAGCTTCTTGTCAAGAGCAGCCTTGGTACGTCCCTTGTAGATCCTAGCGCTTTCGTAAGCGTCCAGCCTTAGCTCATCAAGCTCGTGCAACTGGATCAACCGTTTCTCCTGAGCCGTCTTCAGATCAAAATTCAGCCGCTTCACAGCCCACAACGCCCTATGTTCCAACTCAACAGGAAGGTGACACCCTTTACCGTAGAGAAGAGTGAAAGGAGTAGTACTGATGGGTGTCTTGAAAGCAGTCCGGTAGGCCCACAAAGCGTCATCTAACTTCACCGCCCAATCCTTCCGAGTAGTCCCAACTGTTCTCTCGAGTATCGCCTTGATCTGACGGTTAAAGACCTCCACTTGGCCACTCGTTTGAGGATGGTACGGCGTAGCTACCTTGTGCTTCACGCCATACTTCCTTAGAAGATTTTCAAACAGCTTGTTGATGAAATGGCTCCCTCCGTCGCTTATTACCACCCTGGGAACTCCAAACCTCAGGAAAATAATAATCTTAAAGAGCTTGATCACCACCTTAGAGTCGTTTGTTGGGGAAGCAATGGCCTCAACCCACTTAGAGACGTAGTCAACAGCTACTAGTATGAACTTGTTGTCGTATGATGAAGGAAACGGCCCCATAAAGTCTATGCCCCACGCGTCAAAGACGTCTACCTCAAATATGAGAACTTGAGGCATCTCATTCCTCTTAGTGATATTCCCTGCTCTTTGACATGCCTCGCAGCTCATCACGAACTCATGGGAGTCTTTGAAGATGGACGGCCACCAGAATCCGGCTTGTAAGACTTTAGTGGCGGTTTTGAGTGAAGCAAAATGCCCTCCATACAAAGAACCGTGGCAATGGAAGATGATATCTCTAGCTTCCTCCTTTGTCACGCATCTTCTGTACAGGCTATCAACGCCTCTCTTGTATAAATAGGGCTCATCCCAATAGTAGTGGCTAACGTCCCGCATGAACTTCTTCCTATGGTAGTTGTCAAGATGCGAAGGCTCTTCCCCACATGCCAAGTAGTTCACATTATCCGCATACCAAGGGAGATCTTCTTATTTGAAGCTCAGAACTTCCTCAAACTGCCCCTCTAAGCTCCCACAAACCGCCGTAGTGATTGCCATGAGTTGTTCTTCAGGGATAGAATCATCTATAGGAAGAGACTCGTTGATCCTTAACCGAGAGAGATGGTCAGCAACGCCGTTCTCTATCCCTTTCTTGTCCTTGATCTACATGTCAAATTCTTGAAGTAAGAGGATCCATCTCAAAAGCCTCGGCTTAGTGTCCTTCTTGGAATAGATATAACGCAAAGCTGCGAGATCCGTGTAAACAATGGTCTTGGAATCCACGAGGTAAGCCCTGAACTTCTCAAAGGCGAATACAACTGCCAATAGTTCCTTCTCCGTAGTTGTGTACCTCGTTTGCGTGTCATCCAAGGTTCTTGAAGCATAGTATATCACGTGCAGCTTCTTATCCTTCCTTTGGCCTAGAACGGCTCCCACGGCATAGTCACTAGCATCGCACATAATCTCGAAAGGTAGAGTCCAGTGTGGTGCTTGCACTATAGGCGCGGATACTAGGGCCTCCTTGATAGTCACGAAAGCTCGCAAGCACTCCTCATCAAAGAGGAATTCAGCCTCCTTGCACAACAGCCGCGTGAGAGGGCGTGCAATCTTAGAAAAATCCTTGATGAAGCGCCTGTAGAAGCCGGCGTGTCCCAAGAAACTCCGCACTCCTTTGACGTTAACCGGCGGCTCAAGGCTTGTCATCACATCAATCTTTGCTTTGTCGACTTCAATACCCTTCTCTGATATCTTATGTCCAAGCACGATCCCCTCCTTAACCATGAAGTGGCATTTTTCCCAGTTAAGCACTAAGTTTGTCTCCTCACAACGCTTTATTACCCTGCAAAGATTCAACAAACACGCAGAAAAGGACGCACCATAGACCTTGATGTCATCCATAAACACCTCTACCATCTCTTCTATTAGATCGGAGAAGATCGACATCATACACCTCTGAAACGTAGCCGATGCATTACACAACCCGAATGGCATCATTCGATACGCGAAGGTGCCATAAGGGCATGTAAAGGTCTTCTTCTCCTGATCATTTGGATGGATTGGTATTTGGAAAAATCCACTATATCCATCAAGAAAGCAATAGTAGGGGTGATTAGCAAGTCTTTCAAGCATTTGATCAATAAAAGGCAAGGGAAAATGATCCTTTATAGTAGCAAGATTAAGCTTCCTATAATCAATAGACATACGGTGTCCAGTAATAGTCCTAGTAGGTATAAGCTCATCTTTGTCATTCTTAATGACCGTGATCCCTCCCTTCTTAGGCACCACGTGTACGGGAAAAACCCACGTGCTGTCACTTATAGGATAGATCACGTTAGCCTCTAAAAGCTTAAGAATCTCTTTCTTAACAACCTCTTTCAAATTAGGGTTCAAACGCCTTTGATGTTCTATAGAAGAGGCGTTCTCATTATCCAAGTGAATCCTATGAGTACAAACCATTGGTGAAAGGCCCTTGATGTCACTTAGAGAGTACCCAATGGCCTTCCTATACTTTCTAACCTCAGTTAAGAGCGAGTGCAACTCATCATCACTCAAGTTTTCATTCACAATCACAGGATAGGTTTCGTTAAGCCCTAAGAAAGCATACCTTAGCCCTTTTGGGAGCTCTTTAAGGTCCACCTTTGGGGCTAACAGCTCGCTCCAATCATCCTCGTGTCTGTTGCTGTTGTTTTCCTCCTTGGAGCCTTCCTTAGAACCCGAGACATGGCCCTTGAGGTTGCTTTCTTTAACCGCTATTCCTTCTGAAATGGAGTCGTCAGGTCAATCTTGCTCTCGATGTCGTCTAGATCGAGCAGTTTTGCTCGATTCACTCAGTCGATTTAATGTGGATCGAGTGAGAGATCAAGACGCTGAGTCGATTTCCGGATTAGACCCCAAACTGATCGGAAGGCACTCGATCATTTTCCTGGATCGATCACCCTCCTCGATCTGGCTATCGATTTGACTCCAAGATCGAGTAATTCTGTCGATCTCTGAGTCGATCTCTAGGCTAACGCCTTCATCTTCTATCACAACCTTCCTTGAATCAAGCAAGTTGACGTATTCTTGAGTTCTCTGATCCACGTAGCCGAACTCTCCTAGCTCCATAGTCAATGCCAGCTTCAAATGATCTTCCTGAGCCAACTCTTCCAGCAACTCATCCGCCAAAGCATCCAACGTTTCAATGTAGAAAGCTTGCCCTTCTATCGTAGGCTTCTTCAAAACCTCATTGATATCGAAGTCTAGCCTTATATATTTACCCAATTGCAAGACAATCTTCCCGTTCTTGACATCTATTATGGCTCCGGTGGTGGCTAAGAAAGGTCTACCGAGAATGAGTGGATCCTTTGGTTCTTCATCCATTTCCAACACAACGAAGTCTGTAGAAACGTTTACTCCACTGATCTTCACTGGCAAGTCCTCAAGCAAACCCACGGGTAACCTCACACTTCTGTCAGCTAGTACCAATGAGATTCTACAATCCTTGAAACGGGTAAAGCCAAGCTTCTTTGCAACGGAATGAGGCATCAGATTTATACTAGCTCCGAGATCAAAAAGGCAACTCTTGAACTCCAAAGGACCTAAAGCGCAAGGTATAGTTAAGCTTCCAGGGTCTCCCAACTTCTTAGGTACTATCTCCTTGTGTATCACAGCACTACACTCCTCACTTAGAACGAGCATATCCTTGCTTTCCTTATTCTTCTTCGCGTGAGTATCTTTGAAGAATTTGGCGCATTTAGGCATCATTACAAGGCAGTCCACGAGAGGTAGCTTGATTTCTACGTCCTTAAGATGCTTCTCAGACAAGACTCTATGCTTCTCTATGAGTTGCTTCTTGAAACGGCCAGGAAAAGGTAGCTTAGGTACATACGGTGGAGGTACATAAGCGTCCTTCTCCTTAGTAGATTGCTCCGCTTTCTTCTCAACAACCGCTTTGTCTCCTCTTCTTGGCCCTTGAATCCAGACATTGTCAAAGTTGATCTCATCATCAGCTGAAAGCTTACCCTCCCCCTCTTGAATTACAACGTCCTCGTTGTTCTTTGGAGTAACCATATGTGCTAGCTCTTTCCCACTCCTTAGCGTAATGGCATTGGCGTATTCCTTGGGGTTTTGCTCACACTTGCCCGGTAAACTATTCTGACCACTTGAGCTTGCCTATCCCTTCTCAAGTTGCTTGATCTTATTATTCAAGGTTGTAATCTAAGTAGAGAAATCCGTGAGAGACGTGTGTAGGCGAGTATTCATCTCGGCAAACTTCAGGTTTGTAGAGGCTTGCCCTTGAATCAATTGTTGAAACATAGCTTGGACAGGATCAACTTGTTGTTGCATCGGTTGTTGCTGCTGAGGGACAAAGCCCGGAGGGTACATTGGCGTATAACCCTTGTTTCCTTGCTGTTGTCCTTGGAAGTTTTTCTGCCCTTGCCCTTGGAAGCCACCACTCGGCTGAAAACCTTTGTTGTAAGGTACTAAAGGCTTTGCTTGCTGAGCAGGGTACACTTGATCCTTAGGGTTTGCGACATTGGTCCTACGATATGAGAGATTGTTGTTCTAGTTGTAGCCTTGTGAATATCCTTGAGGATTGTAGTTGTTTTGACCCGCCACCCAGTTGGCTTCTTCTTGACTCAACTCAAGCTCCTCTTGGATCTCATCCGCTTCACCAACAAAGTGAACATGCTTCTGATTTGCCAAAACCAACTTGTCAATCTTCTCATGCAAGGATTTCAACTCTTTCTTGTGAGACTCTAGCTCAGAACCTCGTGGTGCACGGTCGTAATCCTCAGCATAGTTCCCGTCACTTAGTGCCAAGTTCTCAATCAGCTCCATGCCTTCTTCTACCACTTGACCAAGGAAGTTTCCCTTACTAGTCGTATCAAGCAACAAGCGAATCTTTGGTGAAGCTCCTCGGTAGATAGTGCTTAGAAGAGTATCTTCGCTGAAGCCGTGGTGAGGACATTGGATAGTATAGTCCTTGAACCGTTCCATGGCTTCATTGAAAGTCTCATTGTTCCTTTCCGTGAAGCCGCTGATTTCGCTTCTCAATCGTGCTGTTCTGGTGCTAGGGAAGAATTTTGAGAGAAACGCCTTTTTACACTACGCCCATGATGTAATGGTGCCTTGTGGAAGTGTCTTCTCCCAATGTCTAGCCTTGTCTCCAAGAGAAAATGGAAAGAGGCGCAGCTTAAAAGCATCTTCGGATATGCCGTTTATCTTGATCATCCCACATACTTGTTCGAAGTTATCAAGGTCTTCCAAGAGATCTTCCATTGCTAGCCCATGAAACTTATTGTTTTGAACCATTGAGATGAAACCTGGATTAATCTCGAAGTTGTTGTTCTGTCAGGAGCATGCGTGATCCCAAACTTATTGTGATGAGTATTGGGAGCATCTCCGGCTCCTATGATCCTTGGGGCTCTAGCCGCATGTTGGGGGTTTCCATTGCCCCGTCCCACTGCTCCGTGAGCTGGAGGAGGTCCTTCTGGATGCTCGTGCTCGGCCATAGCTTCAAAGTCAACCAAACCGTGCTGAACAATCTCTTCAAAAGCTCTAGCTTGTTCTCGTACTCTTCTTTGCCGTGAATGACCAAGTTGATGAATGTTGTCCAAGGGTTGAAGTAGATTGTTGTCTCCCCTTGAACACAGATTCATGTACCTGAAAGACACACATTTTAGAGTAGAGAAGCTAGTTACTTGAATAAGGTAAAGGCTTAGTCTTTACTAAACCCCAAATCTCAATGCTTTCTAAACACTCCTAGAATGGCAACGACGCCATTTGATAGCTAAGTTTTTGCAGGGTGTATGCAATGATCTATCAAAAATCAAATGCAACACTTAGTTGTAGTAAAGTATGCAAGCAAGTGTCAATCCAATCCAAGCAAGTGTCAATCCAATCCAATCCAATCAGTGAGAATGCAAGGATCCTGTAAAACTAAGCAAATGATGGGCGGTATTGTGAAATTCCTAAAAACTAGATGCAATGATAGAATGCAGGGCAAAACTATTTTAAAAATACCAGGAACGAGCTAGCTACCACGAGGAAAAGACAGAATAATTAAAATGCAAAGCTACGAATTACTAAAATTCGACCACGAGATCGACCACTAGATCGAGCAAAAGCAATCGATCTAAAAAGCAGAAGCGAAAGTAAATCTAACGACCAGGGTGCAAGCAAGTAAAAAGCGAATGATCAACAGAGACTAAGATATGCTAGAAGGAGGGTCTAGGGTTGATATTCACGTTCAGGGGCTTCAAAGGTTTTAGCTTGGTTTGAAAACTTTAGATCTACTCACTTTGTGAGGTTCTCTAAGCCTTAAAAACAAAACAAGATCCATCCATGGCGTGTGGTATGGATCACTCTCTCATTCTCTCCTCCAGACCCATGGCGTTTGGCGGAAGAAGAGATTGAAAGGCAAGGAAAACAGATTTCAAACACGCTGCTTAACTAGTCCTCTAAACTACCATGACGTTTGGGAAAGAGTAACTAATCTCTAGGATGCGATTTTCAGAGATCTCTAGATCCTGTCAAGGTAAGAGCTCTCTCTGATCATAAAGATCTTGGCGTGAGACTCTTTAAGCCTTAAGAACTCGACATCCTAGAAGAGAAAGCCTTTAAGAACAAGAAAACACCAAACTTGAAAACCTTTTCGACCCCTTGAATCCTCTCAACCCCAAAACCAAATAAATCTACTCGCGACTCATGAAACAAACCGTACGAAATATGGTAAACGAAGAACTAAACATGAAAGGCGATTGATTTAACTTAAACGATCCAATATTCAAAAGCTAAAACAAGAAAAAGCTCGAAGTTCAACAATGGCGAATCACCTAAAAGCGAGAGAGAAGATAGAAAAGTAGTCTACAAAACGTAATAAGGAAAGGGATCGTTGGTTTTTGCCTAAAATGGCCAAACCGCAAATGGTCCCCCCTTCGCTACGGTCCCAAAACAGGCTGGACGGATAAGGTTGGTCTGGGATCGATCGCGAAGCTCGATCTGGCAGTCGATCATGTCCTGAATCGAGTGGCTCTTGGTCGATCCCCGAGACCATCTTGTGCTGATCGGGTTGGAAGCTCGATCCAGTCCTCGATCTGCATGGCGTCGTCTACGTCTGTACTCCAAATCGATCTCCATGCTCGATCTTCTGGTCGATCTCATCTAGATTGACCTGCCTTGCTCGATCTCAGGTCCTTAGCGTGCAATCCTGATTTCTCCAAGTGTCCACGAACCTCTTCACAAGCCTTAGCACGTCCACGAATCTTCCATAGCTCCAAAGTAACCGAAAGCAACCTGATTGTGATGCAAAATGCACGAAACATGCGAATGCTGGTGCAAAGACACTCTAGGACCTAAAACGATGCAAACTAACCTAATATGCAATGCAAATGCATGAGAAACTAAACTATATATATGCAAAATGCATGGAATACACAGTTATATCAAATGATTACACAATCGCTTGCCCTCACCATCGTTTCAGCGAAGTGACCCTCTTGAGTACTATATACTGCGGAGCACTTCCAAAGATCAGATTACTACTTGACACGGCAAGCAAAGGGAACATTCTTGGTCAAGAGGTTGAGGAAGGAATGGAGCTAATAGAGAATTTGGCGTTGAGCGATGGCAACTACTCGGAAGACTATGACCATGCCCCAAGAGGAGCTGATCTTGAAGGCAACAAGAAGGAAATGAAGTCTCTCCATGAGAAGATCGATAAGCTCATGCTTGCAAACCAAAAGCATGTACATTTTGTTGGAGAAGCTGCAGATGTCTTGGATGAGCTAGAGCAATGCTAAGAAGAAGAAGCTAATTGGGTAGCCGGTCAAAACAACTACAAACCTCAAGGTTACTCTCAAGGCTACCAAGGCAACAACAACTTGTCTTATAGAAGCACGAACGTTGAAAACCCAAAGGCTCAGGTGTACCCTCCTCAACAAGCTAAACCATTTGTGCCCTATAACAAAGGTTTTCAGCCGAATGGTGGTTTTCAAGGTCAGCGGCAAGGTAACTTTCAGGGACAGCAACCGCAGCAAGGAAACAAAGCTTATACTCCTATGTACCCCCTAGTCTTTGTTCCTCAACAACAAATGCAACCGCAGCAAGTTGATCCTGTACAAGCCATGTTTCAGCAGTTGCTTCAAGGGCAAGCTTCAACAAACCAGAAGTTTGCCGAGATGAACAACCGCTTAGACTCCTCTCTCACTGATGTCTCTACACAGATAACAACTCTAAACAACAAGATCAAGCAGTTAGAGAAGGGTAAAGCAAGTACAAGTGGTCAAAACAGTTTACCGGGAAAGTGTGAGCAAAATCCCAAAGAATACGCAAATGCTATCACACTAAGAAGTGGGAAAGAGCTTCCGCCGAGGGTTGCACCTAAGGACAATGAGGACATTGTGGTTCAAGAGGGGGATGATAAGCCTACTTAAGGACAATGAGGACATTGTGGTTCAAGAGGGGGATGATAAGCCGTCGGCTGATGATGAGATCAACTTCCACAACGTGTGGATAGAGAGGCCAACAAAAGGGAAAGAAGCAGCTGTAAAGAAACAAGTAGAGAAAGCAACCGAGGAGAAGGATGAGTACATACCTCCACCTTATGTTCCTATGCTTCCGTTTCCTGGTCGCTTCAAGAAACAGCTTATAGAGAAGCATAGGCTCTTGTTTGAGAAGCATCTAAGGGACGTAGAGATCAAGCTAGCTCTCGTGGATTGCCTTGCCATGATGCCTAAATGCGCAAAATTTGTCAAAGACACGCTTGCAAAGAAGAATAAGGAAAGCAAAGAAGTGCTGGTGCTTAGTGAAGAGTGTAGCGCCATAATACAGAAGGAGATAGTTCCCAAGAAGTTGGGAGATCCAGGAAGCTTCACTATACCATGTGCTATTGGTCCTTTGACGTTTCAGAGCTGTTTATGCAATCTTGGTGCTAGTATAAATCTGATGCCTCATTCTATAGCAAAGAAGCTCGGTTTTACCCGGTTCAAAGACTGTAGAATCTCCTTGGTGCTAGCTGACAGAAGTGTGAGGTTACCAGTGGGTTTGCTTGAGGACTTACCAGTGAGAGTCAGTAGTGTAAACGTGCCTACAGACTTCGTTGTGCTTGAAATGGATGAAGAACCTAAGGATCCGCTTATACTTGGGAGGCATTCCTTGCAACCGCCAGAGCAATCATTGATGTCAAGAATGGGAAGATAGCTCTGCACTTGGGTATGGATATAAGGCTGGATTTTGATATCAACGAGGTCTTGAAGAAGCCCACCATAGAAGGGCAAGCTTTCTACATAGAGACGGTTGGTGCTTTGGCGGATGAACTGCTAGAGGAGCTTGCACAAGAGGATCACTTGAAGCTAGCATTGGCTAAAGAGAGAGGAGAGTACGGTTTCGTGGATCAGAGACTCAAGAGTACGTTAATCTCCTTGGTTCTAGGAAAGTTGTGCTAGAAGATGAAGGCGGCTGCCTTGAGATCGATCAGGAAATCGAGGAGATCACCCAATCCAGGACAGCAATCGACAAGAAGATCGAGGATACTTGTCAATCCAGAGAAGGGAATGACTCAAACACTCGATCCACTACTCGATCCCAACCAAATCGAGTGAGTGATCGACCTGAGAGCAGTCGATCCAGAAACACAATCAATGGGAAGATCGAGGGAAGTCAATCGATCAGTTCAGAGAATGAGACGGGGACTCGGTCTCCTGCTCGATCCCAATTAAATCGAGTGAAATTGCTCGATCCAAACCAGAACGAGTCCAAGATCGACTGGAAGACTCGATCTCGGAGGGGACAACGGTTCAATAAAGCAGTCTTTTGGGTCATGTCTCGGGATTGAAGGAGGCTACTGAGGATGGGAACGTCAACAAGAGCCACGAGGAGGACTGGAGAGAGCTGCTAGCCCCAAAGGTGGACCTTAAAGAGCTCCCAAAAGGGCTAAGGTATGCTTTCTTAGGGCTTAATCAAACCTATCCCGTGGTTGTGAATGAGAACTTAAGTGATGATGAGTTGCACTCGCTCCAAAATGAGCTGAGAAAGTATAGGAAGGCCATTGGGTACTCTCCAAGTGACATCAAGGGCCTTTCACCAATGCTTTGCACTCATAGGATTCACTTGGATAATGAGAACGCCTCTTCTATAGAACACCAAAGGCGTTTGAGTCCGAATTTAAAGGAGGTTGTTAAGAAGGAAATTATTAAGCTGTTAGAGGCTGACGTGATCTATCCCAAAAGTGACAGCACGTGGGTTTCTCCCGTACACTTGGTGCCTAAGAAGGGAGGGATCACGGTCATTAAGAATGATAAAGATGAGCTTATACCTACTAGGACTATAACAGGACATTGTATGTGTATTGACTATAGGAAGCTTAATCTTGCTACTAGAAAGGATCATTTTCCCTTACCTTTTATTGATCAAATGCTTGAGAGGCTTGCTAATCATCCTTACTATTGCTTTCTTGATGGATATAGTGGTTTCTTTCAAATACCAATCCATCCAAATGATCAAGAGAAGACGACATTTACATGCCCTTATGGCACCTTCGCATATCGAAGGATTCCATTCGGGTTGTGTAACGCACAGGCTACGTTCCAGCGGTGTATGATATCGATCTTCGCTGATCTAATATAAGAGATGGTAGAAGTGTTTATGGATGACTTCGAGGTGCGTCTTTTTCTGCGTGTTTGTTGTATCTTTGCAAGTTGCTAAAGCGTTGTGAAGAGACGAATCTTGTGCTTAACTGGGAGAAGTGTCACTTCATGGTAAAGGAAGGGATCGTGCTTGGCCACAAGATATCAGAGAAAGGCATAGAGGTTGATAAAGTCAAAGTTGAGGTCATGATGAGTCTTGAGCCGCTGGTTAATGTCAAAGTGGTGAGGAGTTTCCTAGGCCATGCTGGCTTCTACAGGCGCTTCATCAAAGATTTTTCCAAGATTGTACGCCCTCTCACAAGGTTATTGTATAAGGAAGCTGACTTTGTGTTTGATGAGGATTGCCTTCATGCTTTCGTGACCATCAAGGAAGCTCTAGTATCCGCGCCTAAAGTGCAAGCACCGTACTTGACTCTACCGTTCGAGATAATGTGTGACGCGAGCAACTACGCCGTGGGAGCTGTTCTTGGTCAGAGGAAACACAAGCGTCTGCATGTGATTTACTACGCTTCACGTACCTTGGATGACACGCAAGCCAGATACACTACGACTGAGAAGGAGTTGCTGGCAGTTGTATTCGCCTTTAAGAAGTTCAGGTCATACCTCGTAGGCTCCAAGGCCATCGTCTACACAGATCACGCGGCTCTGAGGTACATCTACTCCAAGAAAGACACTAAACCAAGACTCTTGAGATGCATCCTTTTACTCCAAGAATTCGACATGAAAATAAGGGACAAGAAAGGGATAGCAAACGGCGTGGCAGATCACCTTTCTAGGATGAGAATCAATGAGTCTCTGCCCTTAGATGATTCGCTTCCCGAGGAACAACTCATGATGATCACTACGGCTGTTTTTGGAAGGCTAGAAGGGCAGTTTGAAGAAGTTTTGAGCTTCAAAGAAGAAGACCTTTCGTGGTACGCTGACATTGTGAATTTCTTAGCATGTGGAGAGGAGCCTTCTCATCTTGACAACTATCACAAGAAGAAGTACATGAGAGACGTAGGCCACTACTTTTGGGATGAGCCTTACTTGTACAAGAGAGGCGTGGACAGTTTATACAGGAGGTGTGTAACAAAGGAAGAAGCTAAGGACATTCTCCTTCACTGCCATGGCTCTTCATACGACGGTCACTTTGCCTCATTCAAGACCGCTACAAAAGTCTTACAAGCCGGTTTCTGGTGGCCGTCTATCTTCAAAGATGCCCACGGGTTTGTGAAAAGTTGTGATGCTGGTCAACAAGCAGGGAACATCACCAAGCGAAACGAGATGCCTCATGTTCCTATCTTCGAGGTTGATGTTTTTGACGCATGGGGAATAGACTTTATGGGACCGTTTCCTTCTTATTACGGCAACAAGTTCATTTTGGTGGCTGTAGACTATGTGTCTAAGTGGGTTGAGGCTATAACTCCCCCAACAAACGACTCAAAGGTGGTGGTTAAACTCTTCAAGACTACAACCTTAAGTCAGCTCAGGAGAAGCATTTGATTCAGCTACATGAGCTTGATGAGCTACGGCTGGACCCCTACGAAAGTGATAGGATCTACAAGGAGCGTACTAAGGCAGCTCATGACAAGAAGCTGGTTCACAAAGAGCTTAAGGAAGGCAGTTTGGTATTGCTCTACAACTCGAGGTTGAAGCTCTTTCCAGGAAAGCTGAAGTCAAGGTGGTGCGGACCGTTTAAGATCAAGGAGGTAATGCCTTATGGAGCTGTCACGTTGGTAGGCAAGAGTAGGAATGCATTCACAGTCAACAGACACAGAGTGAAGCTATACATGGCCAATGCATTCAACAAGGAGAGCACTTCAATGCTTCTCCAAGACCCACCATCTGCCTAAACCAAGTAATGTCTAGCTAAAGACATTAAAGAAAGCACACTTGGGAGGCATTCCCATGTCTATCTTGTATATATTTTTGCTTTCTTTCACTTTCAGTTTTATGTTTTTATCTTCTGAGTGTGTAGGAAAAGGTATAAGGGATTGCAGGCCATGATCTTGAACCCAAAAGGAGTAGGAGTGTCGAATATTGGCTAGAGATCGAGCCAGCGAATCGAGAGGAGTCAGTCGATCTAGACGAGATCGAATAGAATATCGAGTGGAACGGTCGATCATGAGAGGACAACCCGCCAATGCGTTCAGCTTGAAAAGCGAACGAGATGTAGATCGACCGAGACACTCGATCTGCCTCTCGATCTAAGCTTAAATCGACCCCCGAACCGATGATGTGGCTCCATCAAGAAGACTTAGCCAACATGCCAAAAATCAAGGAACGGGAGGTACACGCGATCCAAAGCTCGATTCAATTCAAATCGAGTCATAAATCGAGCAATCCTCTCGATCCTGGCCATTATGGGCATGAGATCGAGTCCTGGATCGACCAAATGGACTCGATCTCGTGCCGAGGTAACAATTTCTTTTCCCTCTTTTATACTTTCCCTCCAGTTTTTAAATTTAAAAAGTGGTCAAGGTAAGCATATTTGACCATGAAAGATGTGCCTGACCACAACTTTTGTCAGAAAACCACTTACCAACCAACGGTTTTGTATTTTTATTGGTCTTTATATTTTCAACTAGAACACAGTCTCTCATACTTTGTGTTTCGAGTTTATAAAACTAGAGAGAGTGCGGTTTTTATTGTTTAAAAGATCAACAACATCTGTTTTCAAGCTTGCTAAAGTATTTCCGAATCATTGTTCAAATGTTTTTGGAAATTTTCCTTTTTATTGTTTGCTTGAGAGCTAGATGTTACGGAATTTAAGCGATTTTTTTAAAACTAGCTAGATATTAGAAAAAATTCTGGATTTGCTCTTATCTCTAGATTTTCTCCTCTATTTTCTTTCTATAATTTTTATAAATTTCCCAAAAATCTAGGGCATTGGTTAAATTTTTTTCTTTCTTGCCTACTCTTTCTCTCGATATTCGCCGATTTGCTAATTCTCTTGCTTGAGAATCTTGTTTCAGGCACCATGGCTCCTAACAAAATAAGAGAAGAGACAGCACAAGAGGGAGAAGGTCAAGAAGTGGCTGTTGAAGAGAGGCTCAGATGGTCTAAAGAGGAGAAACGAGACAAGAAGCGGCTTGAAAGGCTGAAGTTCGAACCAACAAAGTTCGCGGACAGAGGTTTGCTGTTTAAGATGGGGATTTTGGGGGATTTTGATCAACTCCTCCAGAAGATAGGGCTCAGGTGTTTGTCACGGATGGATTGTCCAACCTTTCCCGAAGTGACAATCGACTTCCTTGCCACTTTGGAGTATGCGTACGAGAACCCTAGCGTCCCAACTCCTTCTCAAGGCCGCCTCTTTTTCAAGATCAAACGTCAAGCCTGTAGTCTCTCAATCCCCGAGCTTTGTCAAGCCTATGGCCTTAATGCTCCTGCCACGAAGGTTGAGTTCCCCTCTTTCACTCAAGCAAACGATCTGTGGGACATCATAGCCGACGATGACTACAAGGCGAATACTGCAAAGATCAAGAGAGTGAGGAGTCCAGTACTGCATTACACGCTGAAGCTGATCGCCAACACGTTCAGTGGACGGTCAGTAGCTCCCACAGTAACCAAGACGGAGCTTTGCTTCTTATTCCAGGGCATTAAGCCTCTCGTGTGTGACCCCGATGAGAATGATGAGCCGTTGGAAGACCAATTAGGAGACGACGTGAACTACGGATGTATCCTAGCTGCTTCACTGGTGAAATACAAGGCGTATGCCTTGAGATGCAAGGCAAGCTCGTCGCTTATTGGAGGCTTCCTCATGCCCTTGTTCGTGCAAGCTGGTGTACCGCTTCAAGACTTCACTCCTGTTCTGGATAGAGCTTTCATGGACGAGATATACCTAAGGAACACAGACAGCTTGGGACGCACGCCAGCTGAGGGCTTCTTTGCGTATCTGTTCATTGATATGGAGAATGAGAAGAGGGTGTGTATCATGCCAAACAAGAACAAAACCGAGCTGTTGGGAGTTGGGAACATCGAGTTTCTCCCAAGCGTAGAGGAGTGTTTTGCTCCTCTAGGACCCACAGCCGCCATTCCACAAGCTACTCGCCCAAGATCAGAGTTTCCTACCACGGATGATGAGATGCGCGAAGCCTTTGTCCTCCCCAAGATCGATTTTGAGTCGCAGACTAAGACAGAAAAGTTATTTGCTTCTGTTGTGGAGATGCAAAGGAAGATCAACAAATGGAAAATAAGGTCATCAAGAAGCTTGCCAAGATAGTCAAGGCGCTTCAAGGGGATCTGCCAAAGCAGGCTGCAAGTGAGGAGGTTCAACAGCCCGAGAAGAGGAGGCTTTCAACCGGTGGAGTTGTCATCCGTGAGACTCAAGCAAGCAACATCCAGCCGGCACGTCTTTCGCTCCAAGAGCCAGCGTCCAAAGGCAAAGCCATAGCATCTAGCTCGTCTGGAACATCCTCAAGTTCCAGCCGAGGCTAGATCCGAGGTACAAACAACCTTCCCTTGTATATACCGCTAATATTTTCTTTGTTTTTGCTTAGTGTTTTTGAACTCTCTCAAATTTGTTTGTGATAAGCAAAATCTTTGCAAGGGTGAGTATGCAATGAGGCTATCAAACTCAAATGCAAGACAGGTTGTAGCACAGTATGCAAGAGAGAGTCAATCCACACCTAGGATGATAGAAAATGCAAAGAGAATGCAAGGGCTTTGCAAATCTAAGCGAAACAAGATAGGTTTTGAGAAAATTCCTAAAAACTAGATGCAGCAACTAAATGGAATGCAAAACTATTTTAATATTACTAGGAATGATCAAGCTACCATGAGGAACAAACAGAATAATTAAAGGACAAAGCTACTAATTACTAAAATTCGACTAGTGGATCGACCATGGGATCGACCACTAGATCGAGCAATAACGATCGATCTCGTCTAAAAATGCAAGAATAGTAAAACTAACGACCAGGATGCTATCAAAGATCAAGCGAATGACGAGAGAAGATGTAAAGATGCTAAAAGAGAGGGCCTAGGGTTGAGATTCATGGTCAGGGGTTTCAAAGGTCCGAACTTGGGTTGAAAACTTTAAATCGACTCCCTTTGTGAGAATCTCTAAGCCTTGAAAACTAAATAAGATCTATCTGTGGCTTTCGGTATAGATCACTCCTTCATCCTCTCCTCCAAACCCATGGCTTTTGGTGGAAAGAGAGGTCGAAGGGCAGGAAAAACAGATTTCAAACGAGTGGCTTAACTAGTCCCCCAAACTTCCATGGCTTTTGGGAAGGGGTAATTAGTCTCTAGGGTGTGATCTTCAAAGGTCTCTGAATCCTGTCAAGGTAAGGAACCTCTCCGATCATAAAGCTCTTGGCGTGAGAGTCTTTAAGCTTTGAGAACTCGACACCCTAGAAGAGATAACCATTAAAACACTAGAAAACCCCAAGATCGAAACCCTTTTGACCCCTTAGATCCTCTAAACCCCGAACCCAAATGAACTACTCACTACACATAAGATAAATCAAGCAAAGCATGGACAAAGAAACGATGAACATGACAAGAAAACTAGATTAAACTCAAACGATTCGATTACAAAAGCAAGAAAAACTCAAGGTTCGACAATGGTGGATAATCTCCAAAACCAGAGAGAAAAGCATAAAAAAGATAAGAATGAAAAGTTGTGTGGGAAAAGGACGTCGCTGCCTTCCCAAAATGGCGAAAACAACCCGATGGTCCCCCCCTTGCTAGCGGCCAAAAATGGTTGAAAGGACAGAGATCGACTCCGGGATTGAGCAGCTCTCTCGATCATCTTCGAACATCGTGTCTTCAACTCGATCTGGGTTTCGATCATCTTCGGCGGATCGAGCATTGCATCCGATTTTGGTATCTATCTTCGGTTGGATCGAGTGGTGGACTCGATCCGGCTCTCGCTCTGCATGGCGTCATTTACGTCCGTACCGTTTGATCGATTGCTTCACTCGATCTTTGTTTCGATCATTCTCCTTGGATCTCCTGGTCTTCTCGATTTTGTGGTCGATCTCAACCTAGATAGACCTGCCATGCTCGATCTGTTCCCCGATCTCTGATCCTTAGCAAACGTCCGACCTTCCACGAACCGCTACAACAGCTTCACCACGTCCACGAACCTCCACGACTCCAAAGTAGCCAGAAACAACCTGAATGTGATGCAAAATGCAAGGAACATGCGTATGCTGGTGCAAGAATGCTCTAGGATTCTAAGTGATGCAATCTAGTCTAAAATGTGATGTAAATGCATGAAAAGCTAACTAATGTGTATGCAAAATGTATGTAATATGCAGTAACATCAACTCCCCCAAACTTACTTTTTGCTTGCCCTCAAGCAACAGAAAATAAGTAAGGAAGAGAGGTTTTAAGAAAAACGAATGGGGGTTTTAGCTTCTTGCAAAGGTGCCTTTCAAATGAATTGATCTCAATGTCCTAGTTAACAGTTCTAAAACTCTATGTGATACAAGGCTTTTTGGGACTTGATTCAATTACCCAAGCTTGTACTAATCAGTTGTAGTATAGCATAGGGTTTTATCAATCCAAAAGGGGAAAATGAAGCAGTAAGAATGCAATAGAAATCCTAATTCAAGTAGATATAAAAGGGGTTTTAGAGCTTCTAGCAACCTAAGTGATTAAGCAAAAACCAAACAAACACAAATAGGGAAATAAGCAAGCAAATGACCAAAAGTAGAAGTAAAACAAAGCAAATTCAGAACAGAGCTTAAAACAGAGAAAAGATGGGACTTGAGATGAGATAATTGGTGATAGGGAACTCTTGACTCAGTCTATAATGCTTACAAACTCACACAATGCTATTCCTTATGCATAGAATTCATTTATATGACTAATCCAATCTCTTGGCACTAATCTCTTTGCTAATTACAAAGTCAAGAACTAATTCTCATTAGTGAAATGATAAGGAGCAAGCATTAAAACAATTCTATCAACCCTATATTGCCAAATCACTACCTAGACAGTCAATCTCTTGAGCTAGGATAAGCAATTCTCTTGCAAAGCAGTTCAGACATTTCATCAAACACTTGGTGGGTATAAAATGAGCCTAAGATCTTAATCAACTTAGCTAGGGCTAATTAAGCATTAAACACAGCAATCAAGAAAGGAAATGGAAGAATTAACACTAAGCAATCATAGATAGAGTCTCAAATTCCCTAAACCTAACCCATCTCAAATCTCTAAAAAGGACAACTCACTAATCACCATTAAAGCCACCAAATCAAGGAGAGAAAGATGACTAATCATGATTAGAAAGCTTAAATAAGATGAAAGATGCAAAAATTATTGAAATGAAGCAAATATTCAAATTACAAAATCCAGAGGTCTAAACAAGGAAGAAAGAACTGCTGGGTAAAAGCTTGTTCCCAAAAATTAGGGATTTCCCGTATTCATAGGAGTCTAGGCGAAAATTGCATAATTGTAAATAAAGGGTCTTCGGGCAGAGCTGGTATCGATCAGTTGTGTCGACCTCCAGTGACCAAAATTTATCTGTATCGGTCATCAGTGATCGACACACACGACCGAAATTATAATGGTGTGTTTGTGTCGACCACACCAGACCGATACTGGTGATCGATACTGCTCCATTTCGGTCACCAGAGACCGAAAATTCCAGGCTCTGACCGAAAACTTCAGCAGAGATCTTTTGCTTTGATCCTTCTTGCTCCCTTTTGTCCAGCTAGCCTTCTGGATCACTCCCAAAGCTCCTCCAAGCTCCTTTAAGCTCCAAAAGCACCTAAAAACATCCAATATGCAAGGAAAATGCAATCTATACTCCTAATGCAACCTAAGTCTAAAAGGAGAAGAAAGTGGGACAAAAGCTAAGGGAAAATATGCAAAAAATGACCAAAACATGTACTAAATGCAGTCCTAAATGGTGTAAATACAAGGGATATCAACACCCCCACACTTGCCTTTTGCTTGTCCTCAAGCAAGTAAGAACAAATGGGAGAGTGAGGTTTGAAAGTGGGCATTCAGATTCCAAAAGTGCAAAGGTAAAGAGATGGTTTTAATGCTCAAGTGCCTAGTTGTCGGATGCAAACACAATCAGCTATACTTAAAAGAACCTAGCCATGCTCATCATGTTTCAAAATGATCTCAAATCTCAACTTAGGCAAATGCTCAAATCAATCAACTCTTTAACATTCAATTAAGTTCAGAACATGAATCATGCTTATGCAAATCAAGTGAAAACATTTGGTTGAAAAGGGGTAAGGTTATGAGACAATAATGATCTCATTTAAGCACAGGGTTAAAGACATAAAGGATCACTCAATGAAATGACTTCATCTTAGGCAAAATACTAAAGGTAAAAGCACACTTATACATGCAATTCAAAGCCCTCTTCTACCCTTACTTCCCAAAGATGAGTCCTAAGCATTTCTAAACCCAAAAGTGAACCCTCTAAGTCTACCCTTTCCTAAACTCTACCCTTTTCTTTCTTCTTATTCATGGCTGGGGAAACCTTCTTCATTCCGCTTGTGTGGTTGCTTCTTCTTGGTTGGGACTTGCTCTTCTTTAATGTAATGGCGCCTTCATTACCTTTGGTGGATTGCTCCTGGTTTTTTTTTTGGACCCTCTTTGAGCTTTGTTGTTGGCGCCAATTCTTCCTTTTGAACTTAGAGCTTTTCTCCCATTTGCTTAACCACAATACTAAACTGTTTCCCCTTTATCTACCATTTCAGATCTTTTCTTTTTCCATTCAAAAGATAAAACATTAAGCTCAAACTACCTAACTCTACCCTTTCAAACCCCAAAAACTCCTATCCTAGAATCAAGCTCAAGATGAAAGCTGATATCTACAAGAGAGCTAATCATTGCCAGCCTTATTCCTAACACTTTTTGCCAAGACAAAATCAAAAATGCAATGCAAAGGCCTCACAGCTCTCACAATAGTGTTTAGGCTCAAAAGGAGGTTCTGGTTATGGGTGAGGATGTAACTGTCCCATTATTAAGAGTGAGTGCAACTCATCATCACTTAAGTTTTCATTCACAATCACGGGATAGGTTTTGTTAAGCCCTAAGAAAGCATACCTTAGCCCTTTTGGGAGCTCCATAAGGTCCACCTTTGGGGCTAACAGTTCGCTCCAATCATCCTCGTGGCTGTTACTGTTGTTCTCCACCTTGGAACCTTCTTGAGATCCCGAGACGCGACCCTTGAGGCTGCTTTCCTCAACCGCTATCCCTTCTGAAATCGAGTCGTCCAGTCGATCCTGCTCTCGATGTCGTCTAGATCGAGCAGTTTGGCTCGATCCACTCACTCGATTTAATGTGGATCGAGTGAGAGATCATGACGCTGAGTCGATTTCCGGATTAGACCCCAAACTGATCGGGAGGCCTCCCTCGATCTCGGACTCGATTGTTTTCCTGGATCGATCACCCTCCTCGATCTGTCTGTCGATTGTTGCATTGGATCGAGTTGCGCTCTCTATTGTCTTGTCGATTTGACCCCTGGATCGAGTAATGTCATCGATCTCGGAGTCGATCTCTAGGCAAACGCCTTTATCTTCTAGCACAGCCTTCCTTGAATCAAGCAAGTTGACGTATTCCTGAGTCCTCTGATCCACGTAACCGAACTCTCCTGGCTCCTTAGTCAATGCCAGCTTCAAATGATCTTTCTGAGCCAACTCCTCTAGCAACTCATCCACTAAGGCATCCAACGTTTGAATGTAGAAAGTTTGCCCTTCTATCGTACGCTTCTTCAGAACCTCGTTGATATCGAAGTCCAGCCTTATATCTTTACCCAAGTGCAGAGCAATCTTCCCATTCTTGACGTCTATGATGGATCCGGTGGTGGCTAAGAAAGGTCTACCGAGAATGAGTGGATCCTTAGGCTCTTCGTCCATTTCCAACACAACGAAATATGTGGGCACATTTACTCCACTGATTCTTACTGGCAAGTCCTCAAGCAAACCCACGGGTAACCTCACACTTCTATCAGCTAGTACCAACGAGATACTACAATCCTTGAAACGGGTGAAGGCAAGCTTCTTTGCCACAGATTGAGGCATCAGATTTATACTAGCTCCGAGATCACAAAGGCAACTCTTGAACTCCAAGGACCTAAATCGCAAGGTATAGTAAAGCTTCCAGGGTCTCCCAACTTCTTAGGGACTATCTCCTTGTGTATCACAGCACTACATTCCTCACTAAGAACAAGCACTTCCTTGCTTTCCTTATTCTTCTTCACGAGCGTGTCTTTGAAGAATTTGGCGCATTTAGGCATCATTGCAATGCAGTCCACGAGAGGTAGCTTGATCTCTACGTCCTTAAGGTGCTTCTCAAACAAGACTCTATGCTTCTCTATGAGTTGCTTCTTGAAGCGGCCAGGAAAAGGTAGCTTAGGTACATACGATGGGCGCACATAAGCGTCCTTCTCCTTAGTAGTTTGCTCCGCTTTCTTTTCAACAACTGCTTTCTCACCTCTCCTTGATCCTTGAATCCAAACATTGTCAAAGTTTATCTCATCATCGGCTGAAAGCTTACCCTCCCCCTCTTGAATTACAAAGTCCTCATTGGTCTTTGGAGTAACCGTGGGTGCAAGCTCTTTCCCACTCCTTAGCGTAATAGCACTGGCGTATTCCTTGGGATTCTGCTCACACTTGCCCGGTAAGCTATTCTGACCGCTTGTACTTGCCTTTCCCTTCTCTAGCTGCTTGATCTTGTAATTCAAGTTTTTATCTGAGTAGAGAAATCCATGAGAGACGAGTCTAAACGAGTGTTCATCTCGGTAAACTTCTGATTTGTAGAGACTTGTCCTTGAATCAATTGCTGAAACATAGCTTGGACAGGATCAACCTGTTGTTGTTGCATTGGTTGTTGTTGAGGAACAAAGCTCGGAGGGTACATTGGCATATAACCCTTGTTTCCTTGCTGTTGTCCTTGGAAGTTGTTCTGCCCTTGCCCTTGGAAGCCACCACTCGGCTGATAACCTTTGTTGTATGGTACGAAAGGATTTGCTTGCTGAGCAGGATACACTTGATCCTTAGGGTTCGCAACGTTGGTGCTACGGTATGAGAGATTGTTGTTCTGGTTGTAGACTTGTGAATACCCTTGAGGTTTGTAGTTGTTTTGACCCGCCACCCAATTGGCTTCTTCTTGACTCAACTCAAGCTCCTATACGTTTTCATCCGCTTCACTAACAAAGTGAACATGCTTCTGATTTGCCAAAACCAGTTTGTCAATTTTCTCATGCAATGACTTAAGCTCTTTCTTGTGAGACTCTAGCTCAGAACCTCTCGGTGCACGGTCGTAATCTTTAGTGTAGTTGCCGTCACTCAATGCCAAGTTCTCAATCAGCTCCATGCCCTCTTCTACCTCTTGACCAAGGAAGTTTCCTTTACTAGCCGTGTCAAGCAACAAGCGAATCTTTGGTGAAGCTCCACGGTTGATAGTGCTTAGAAGAGTCTCTTCGCTGAAGCCGTGGTGAGAACACTGGATAGTGTAGTCCTTGAACCGCTCC
The DNA here is from genome assembly GCA_911865555.2 of Thlaspi arvense. Taxonomy (NCBI): domain Eukaryota; kingdom Viridiplantae; phylum Streptophyta; class Magnoliopsida; order Brassicales; family Brassicaceae; genus Thlaspi; species Thlaspi arvense. Next base: position 98,601 of record CAJVSB020000841.1, read on the forward strand.
ATGGCTTCATTGAACGTCTCATTGTTCCTTTGAGTGAAGCCGCTGATCTCGCTTCTCAGCCTTGCTGTTCTGGTGCTAGAGAAAAACTTTGAGAGGAAAGCCTTCTTACACTCAGCCCAAGATGTAATGGTGCCTTGTGGGAGTGTCTTCTCCCAATGTCTAGCCTTGTCTCCAAGAGAAAATGGAAAGAGACGCAGCTTGAAAGCATCTTCGGATATGCCATTAATCTTGATCATCCCACATACTTGCTCGAAGTTATCAAGGTGCTCCAAGGGATCTTCCATTGCTAGCCCGTGAAACTTATTGTTTTGCACCATTGAGATGAATCCCGGCTTAATCTCGAAGTTGTTGTTCTGTACAGGAGGAGGAGTGATCCCAAACCTATTGTGATGAGTATTGGGGGCATCTCCCGCTCCTATGATCCGTGGGGGTCTAGCCGCGTGTTAGGGGTTTCCATTACCCCTTCCCACTGCCCCATGAGCTGGAGGAGGTCCCTCTGGATGCTCGTGCTCAGCCATCTATTCAAAATTCACTGAACCTTGCTGAACAATCTCCTCAAAAGCTCTAGATTGTTCTCATACTCTTCTTTGTCGTGAATGACCAAGTTGATGAATGTTGTCCAAGGGTTGAAGTAGATGGTTGTCTCCCCTTGAACGAAGATTCATGTACCTGAGAAACACAAGTTTGAGAGTAGAGAAATTAGTAACCAAAAGAAAAAGAAAGGCTTAGTCTTTACTAAACCCCAAATCTCAATGCTTTCTAAACACTCCTAAGATGGCAACGGCGCCATTTGATAACAGCTTTTTAGCAATGTAAAAAGGGAGTGATGCAATGCAACAGGAGGTTATCAAAACTCAAGCAGCACACAGTCGTAGTATAGCATGCAAGAGGAATCAATCCAACCTAGGAGCTAGAAAGTGCAATGAGAATGCAAAGATCGAGCAAAGCTAGGCAAATGATGAACGGTTTTGTAAAAATCCTAAAAACTAGATGCAACGACTAAATGCAAGACAAAACTATTTTAAAATTACCAGGAACGAGCGAACTACCATGACGAACAAACAGAATGATTAAAATACAAGGCTATGAATTTATAAAAATCGACCAGTGGATCGACCACATGATCGACCACTAGATCGAGCAACAACGATCGATCTCGTCTAAAAGTTCAAATGCAACAAAACTATGACCATGATGCAACAGGTAACAAGCGAATGACTAACAGAGATGTAAGAATACTAAGAAAGAGGGTCTAGGGTTGAGATTCATGTTCAAGGGTCTCAAAGGTTCAAGTTTGGTTTGAAAACTCTAGCTCTACTCACTTTGTGAGATTCCCTAAGCCTTGAAAACAAAACAAGATCCATCCATGGCGTGTGGTATGGATCACTCCTTCTTTCTCTCCTCCAGACCCATGGCGTTTGGCGGGAAAATAGATTGAAGGGCAAGGAAACCAGATTTCAAACACGCGGCTTAACTAGTCCCCTAAACTACCATGGCATTTGGGAAATGGTAACTAGTCTCTAGGATGCGATTTTCAGAGATCTCTGGATCCTGCCAAGGTAAGAGCTCTCTCTGATTATAAATATCTTGGTGTGAGACTCTTTAAGCCTTAAGAACTCAACATCCTAGAAGACAAAGCCATGAAGAACAAGAAAACACCAAACTTGAAAACCTTTTTCGACCCCTTTGAATCCTCTCAACCCCAAAACCCGATTAAACTACTCACTACACATTAGGTAAACATAGCAAAGCATAAGCGATGAACTCATAAACATAAAGAATGATGGATTCAAACCTAAACGATTCAAAGATTCAATACAAAGCAAGCAAAAGCTTCAAAGTCTAACAATGGCGAAATCGCCATCGAACAGAGAGAGAAAGATGAAAAATGATAAAGTGAAAACGCGTATCCAAAAGCATGATCGCCACCTTCCCGAAATAGGCCAAACAGCTCGATGGTCCCCCCTCGCTAGCGGCGAAAAACGGTTAAAGTGCACTGAGATCGACCTCGAGATCGAGCATTTCGCTCGATCATCTTCGGACATCGTAACTTCAGTTCGATCTGTGTCTCAATCTTCCTCGGGGGATCGAGTGCTTCGTTCGATCTTGGAGTCGATCTTCGGAGGATTGAGTGGTGGACTCGATCCGGCTCTCGCTCTGCATGGCGTCATTCACGTCCGTACTCCTTGATTGATCGCTTCACTCGATCTCTGTCTCGATCAGTTTCCTTGGATCGGATGGACTACTCGATCTTCTGGTCGATCTCATCTAGATCGACCGGCGATGCTCGATCCGCTTCACGATCTCTGGTCCTTAGCAAGCATTCCTGAATTCTCCAGGTTCCCACGAACCTCCTCAGTAGCCTTAGCACGTCCACGAACCTCCAATACTCCAAAGTAGCCGAAAACAACCTGAATGCGATGCAAAATGCAAGAAACATGCATATGCTGGTGCAAGAACACTCTAGGACCTAAAGTGATGCAAACTAACCTAAAATGCAATGTATATGGGAGAGAAACTACCTTATCTGTTTGCAAAATACATGGAATATACAGCAATATCATTTGCAAACAGATATGCAAAGATCGAGGAGCAAATCGAGCATAGCCGATCGATCTAGGATGTGATCGACCAGAAGATCGAGCCAACCAGGCGATCCAGGGAGAATGATCGAGACGAGGATCGAGTGAAGCAGTCGATCAAATGGTACGGACGTAAATGATGCCATGCAGAGCGAGAGCCAGATCGAGTACACCACCCGATCCAGCCGAAGATCGATACCGAGATCGGATGCAACACTCGATCCGCCGATGATGATCGAGACCTAGATCGAGCTGAAGACACGATGTCCGGAGATGATCGAGAGAACCGCTCGATCCCGGAGTCGATCTCTGTCCTTTCAACCACTTTTGGCCGCTAGCGAGGGGGGGACCATCAGCTTGTTTTGGCCATTTTGGGAAGGCGGCGACGTCCTTTTCCCAGAGAACTTTCAATCCTTATCTTTTTTGTATGTTTTCTCTCTGGTTTTGACGAAGAACACCATTGTCGAACTTTGAGTTTTCTTAAGCTTTGTAATCGAATCGTTTTCATCTTAATCTAGTTTTCTTTTCATGTTCATCGTTTCCTTTTACATGCTTTGCTTGATTTACCTTATGTGTAGTGAGTAGTTTATTTGGGTTCGGGGTTGAGAGGATTAAGGGGTCTAAAGGGTTTCGATCTTGGGGTTTTCTAAGCGTTTTCAATGGCTATCTCTTTTAGGGTGTTGAGATCTCAATGCTTGAAGACTCTCACGCCAAGAGCTTCATGATCCGAGAGGTTCCTTACCTTGACAGGATTCAGGAGCCTCGGAAGATCACACCCTAGAGACTTGTTACCCCTTCCCAAAAGCCATGGAAGTTTGGGGGACTAGTTAAGCCACTCATTTGAAATCTACTTTCCATGCCCTTCGACCTCTCTTTCCACCAAAAGCCATGGGTTTGGAGGAGGGGATGGAGGAGTGATCTATACCGAAAGCCACGGATAGATCTTGCTTAGTTTTCAAGGTTTAGAGATCCTCACAAAGTGAGTCGATTTAAAGTTTTCAACCCAAGGTCGAACCTTTGAAACCCCTGACCATGAATCTCAACCCTAGGCCCTTTCTTTTATCATCTTTACATCTTCTCTCGTCATTCGCCTTATCTTTGATAGCATCCTGGTCGTTAGTTTTACTGTTCTTGCATTTTTAGACGAGATCGATTGTTATTGCTCGATCTAGTGGTCGATCTCATGGTCGATCCACTTGTCGAATTTTAGTAATTCGAAGCTTAGTTCTTTAATTATTCTGTTTGTTCCTCGTGGTAGTTTCATCATTCCTAGTAATTTCAAAATAGGTTGCATTCCATTTAAGTTTCTGCATCTAGTTTTTAGGGATTTTCTCATAACTTATCTTGTTTCGCTTAGATTTGCATTAGTCCTTGTATTCTCTTTGCATTCTCTATCATCCTAGGTATGGATTGACTCTCTCTTGCTTGCTGTACTACAACCTGTCTTGCATTTGAGTTTGATAACCTCATTGCATTCTCGCCCTTGCAAATAAAGTGTCTATCAAATGGCGCTGTTGCCATCCTAGGACTGTTTAGAGAACATAGAGATTTGGGACTTAGCAAAGACTAAGTCTTTACCTTGTTCAAGTTACTAATCCTTCTACTCTCAAACGTGTGTTTTCAGGTATATGAATCTTCGTTCACGGGGAGATAACAATCTACTTCCACCTTTGGACAATATTCATCAGCTTGGTCATTCACGGCAAAGAAGAGTCAGAAAACAAGCCAGAGCCTTTGAGGAGATTGTTCAGCACGGTTTGGTTGACTTTGAAGCTATGGCTGAACACGAGCATCCAGAGGGACCTCCTCCAGCTCACGGGGCAGTGGGAAGGGGCAATGGGAGCCCCCTACACGCGGCTAGACCCCCAAGGATCATAGGAGCCGGAGATGCTCCCAATACTCATCACAATAGGTTAGGGATCACTCCTCCTCCTGTACAAAACAACAACTTCGAGATCAAGCCAGCTTTCATCTCCATGGTGCAAAACAACAAGTTCCACGGCTTAGCAATGGAAGATCCCTTGGAGCACCTTGACAACTTCGAGCAAGTATGTGGGATGATCAAGATCAATGGCATATCCGAAGATGCTTTCAAGCTGCGTCTCTTCCCCTTTTCACTCGAAGACAAGGCTAGGCATTGGGAGAAGACCCTCCCACAAGGCACCATCACCTCATGGGCCGAGTGTAAGAAGACCTTTCTCTCAAAGTTCTTCTCTAGCACTAGGACAGCACGGTTGAGAAGCGAAATCAGCGGCTTCACTCAACGGAACAATGGGACATTCAACGAGGCAATGGAGCATTTCAAAGACTACACGATCCAATGTCCTCATCACGGGTTCAGCGTGGAGACACTACTCAATACCATATACCTTGGAGCTTCACCGAAGATCAGGTTGTTGCTTGACACAGCTAGCAAAGGGAACTTCCTTGGTCAGGAGGTAGAAGAGGGTATAGAGCTGATAGAAAACTTGGCATTGAGTGATGGCAACTACGCTGAGGACTATGACCGTGCACCGAGAGGATCAGAGCTAGAGTCTCACAAAAAGGAGCTGAAATCTTTGCATGAGAAGATAGATAAGCTGGTGTTAGCCAATCAGAAGCATGTTCACTTTGTTGGTGAAGCTGATGAGAATCAAGAGGAGTTAGAGTTGAGCCAAGAAGAAGCCAATTGTGTGGCGGGACAAAACAACTACAAACCTCAAGGCTACAACCAAGGTTACCAGAACAACAACCTCTCGTACTGAAGCACCAATGTAGCCAACCCTAAGGATCAAGTGTACCCTGCTCAGCAAGCAAAACCTTTCATTCCTTACAACAAAGGTTTTTAACCGAGTGGTGGTTTCCAAGGTCAAGGGCAGAAAAACTTCCAATGGCAACATCAAAGTAACAAGGGTTATACGCCTAACTACCCTCCGCACCTCAGCAGCAACAGCCGATGCAACAACAAGTTGATCCGGTTCAAGCAATGTTTCAACAGCTGATACAAGGGCAAGCCTCTAAAAACCAGAAGTTCGCCGAGATGAACACTCGCCTAGACTCGTCTCTCACTGACTTCTCCACTCAAATCACCAACTTAAACAACAAGATCAAGCAGCTAGAGAAGGGGAAAGCGAGTACGAGTGGTCAGAATAGTCTTCTGGGAAAGTGTGAGCAGAATCCTAAGGAGTATGCTAACGCCATAACGTTGAGAAGCGGCAAAGAGCTCGAACCTCCGGTCTCTACTAAGAACAACGAGGACGTTGTAATTCAAGAGGGGGAGGGTAAACCTTCAGCTAATGATGATGAGATTAACTTTGACAACGTTTGGATCCAAGGGCCAAGAAGAGGAGACAAAGCAGTTGTTGAGAAGAAAGCTGAGCAAACTACTAAGGAGAAGAATGCTTACGTGCCTCCACCGTATGTACCTAAGCTGCCTTTTCCTGGCCGTTTCAAGAAGCGACTCATAGAGAAGCATAGAATCCTCTTTGAGAAGCATCTTAAGGACGTAAATATCAAGCTACCTCTCGTTGACTGCCTTGCGATGATGCCTAACTGCGCCAAATTCTTCAAAGACACTCTAGTGAAGAAGAATAAGGAAAGCAAGGAGGTACTTGTTCTAAGTAAAGAGTGTAGTGCTGTGATACATAAGGAGATAGTCCCTAAGAAGTTGGGAGACCCTGGAAGCTTCACTATACCCTGCGCTTTAGGTCCTCTAGAGTTCAAGAGTTGCCTATGTGATCTCGGAGCTAGCATAAACCTGATACCTCACTCCGTGGCTAAGAAGCTTGGCTTTACTCGTTTCAAAGATTGTCAGATCTCGTTGGTACTAGCTGATAGGAGTGTGAGGCTACCAGTGGGGCTGCTTGAAGATCTACTGGTGCGAATCAGTGGTGTGAACTTGCCTACGGACTTCGTCGTGCTGGAGATGGATGAAGAGCCTAAAGCTTGCCTTAGGGAGACCATTCCTAGATGTCAGGAATGGGAAGATTGCCTTGCACTTGGGAAAGGAGATAAGGCTTGACTTCGATATCAATGAGGTTCTGAAGAAGCCGACCATAGAAGGGCAAGATTTCTACACTGAAACGATGGATGCCTTAGCGGATGAGTTGCTGGAAGAGCTGGCTCTAGAAGACCATCTGAAGCTAGCACTGACTAAGGAGCCAGGGGAGTTTGGCTATGTGGATCAGAGAACCCAGGAGTACGTCAGCCTGCTGGATTCTAGGAAGATTGTTAAGAATGATGAAAGTTGCTGCCTGGAGATCGACCCCGAGATCGACGCTATCACTCCATCCAGGAGTCAGATCGACAAGGCAATCGAGAACACAACTCGATCCGGTGCAGCAATCGACAGACAGATCGAGAGGATTGCTCGATCAGGAAAAACAATCGAGTCGATGATCGAGAGAGACCTCTCGATCATTTTAGGGTCCAATCAGGAGATCGACCCAGTGTCTCGATCCCTTACTCGATCCACATCAAATCGAGTAAGTGAATCGAGCGAAATGGCTCGATCTAGACGACATCGAAAGGAGAATCGACTGGAGGACTCGATTTCAGAAGGGATAGCGATGGAGGAAAGCAGTCTTAAGGGCCATGCCTCGGGGTCTGAGGAGGGTTCCAAGGAGGAAAGCAACAACAACAGCCACGAGGATGACTGGAGTGAGCTGTTAGCCCCAAAGGTGGACCTTAAAGAGCTCCCAAAAGGGCTAAGGTATGCTATCTTAGGGCCTAATAACACCTATCCCGTGATTGTGAATGAAAACCTAAGTGATGATGAGTTGCACTCACTCCTAAGTGAGCTGAGAAAGTATAGGAAAGCCATTGGGTACTCTTTAAGTGACATCAATGGCCTTTCACCAATGCTTTGCACTCACAGGATTCACTTGGATAATGAGAACGCCTCTTCTATAGAACATCAAAGGCATTTGAATTCTAATTTGAAAGAGGTTGTAAAGAAAGAAATCCTTAAGCTTTTAGAGGCTGACGTGATCTATCCCATAAGTGACAGCACATGGGTTTCTCCTGTACACGTGGTGCCTAAGAAGGGAGGGATCACGGTCATAAGGAATGAAAATGATGAGCTTATTCCTACTAGAACCATCACTGGTCATAGGATGTGTATTGATTATAGGAAACTTAACCTTGCGACTAGGAAAGACCATTTCCCTTTGCCTTTTATTGATCAAATGCTTGAGAGACTTGCTAATCACCCTTACTACTGTTTCCTCGATGGGTATAGCGGTTTCTTTCAGATACCAATTCACCCAAATGATCAGGAGAAGACGACCTTCACATGTCCCTACGGTACCTTCGCATATCGAAGGATGCTGTTTGGATTGTGTAATGCACCGGCTACGTTTCAGCGGTGTATGATGTCGATCTTCTCCGATCTAATAGAGGAGATGGTAGAGGTGTTCATGGATGACTTCTCTGTCTATGGTGCGTCCTTTTCTGCGTGTTTGTTGAATCTTTGCAGGGTACTAAAGCGTTGTGAAGAGATAAACTTGGTGCTGAACTGGGAGAAATGCCACTTTATGGTTAAGGAAGGGATCGTGCTTGGTCATAAGATATCAGAGAAGGGCATTGAGGTTGATCAGGCTAAAGTGGAAGCCACGATGGGTCTTGAGCCGCCGGTTAACGTCAAGGGAGTCAGAAGTTTCTTGGGATACGCCGGGTTATATAGGCGCTTCATCAAAGATTTTTCCAAGATTGCACGCCCTCTTACACGGTTGTTGTGCAAAGAAGCTGAGTTTGTGTTTGATGAGGAGTTTTTAAGAGCTTTCGTGACCATCAAGGAAGCCCTTACATCAGCTCCTATAGTCCAAGTACCAGACTGGTCTCTTTCCTTTGAGATCATGTGTGATGCTAGTGACTACGCCGTAGGAGCCGTTCTTGGTCAGAAGAAAGACAAGAAGCTACACATGATCTACTATGCTTCAAGAACCTTGGATGACACGCAAACAAGGTACACCACTACGGAGAAAGAGTTGCTTGCAGTAGTGTTCTCCTTTGAGAAGTTCAGATCATATCTCGTTGGTTCCAAGGCTATTGTATACACGGATCACGCTGCCTTGCGATACATCTATTCGAAGAAAGACACTAAGCCTCGGCTCTTAAGATGGATTCTCTTGCTCCAGGAGTTTAACATGGAGATTAAAGACAAGAAAGGAATAGAAAACGGAGTCGCTGACCACCTCTCACGGCTAAAGATCAACGAGTCTCTCCCCTTAGATGACTCTCTTCCAGAAGAGGAGCTCATGGCGATTACCACAGCTGTTTGTGGAAAGCTAGAAGGGAGGTTTGAAGAGGTGTTGAGTTTCAAAGAGGAGGATCTACCGTGGTATGCTGATGTAGTGAACTATCTAGCGTGTGGTGAGGAGCCAACACATCTCAACAGCTATCACAAGAAGTGGTTTATGAGAGAGGCTAGTGATTACTTTTGGGACGAGCCCTACTTATACAAGAGAGGAGTAGACAGTTTGTACCGGAGATGTGTTACAAGGGAAGAAGCTAGACATCCTCTATCATTGCCATGACTCTTCCTACGGAGGACACTTCGCCTCATTCAAGACTGCCACAAAAGTGTTGCAAGCTGGTTTCTGGTGGCCGTCCATTTTTACAGATGCACACGAGTTTGTGAAGAGCTGTGAGGCATGTCAAAGACCAGGGAATATCACTAAGAGGAACGAAATGCCTCAGGTTCCCATCTTCGAGGTTGACGTGTTCGACGCATGGGGCATAGACTTCATGGGGCCATTTCCTTCTTCATATGGCAACAAATACATCTTAATAGCAGTGGATTATGTCTCTAAATGGGTTGAGGCGGTTGCTTCCCCTACAAATGACTCTAAGGTGGTAATCAAGCTGTTCAAGACTATCATCTTCCCGAGGTTTGGGGTACCTAAGGTTGTTATAAGCGATGGAGGAAGCCACTTCATAAACAAGGTCTTTGAGAACCTCTTGAGAAAGTATGGAGTTAAGCATAAGGTGGCTACACCGTATCATCCTCAAACAAGCGGTCAAGTGGAAAGACTGGGCAGTGAAGCTGGACGATGCTCTTCCCGGGAAAGCTGAAGTCAAGGTGGAGCGGACCGTTCGTGATCCAAGAAGTGTTGCCTTATGGAGCTGTTACTCTGATGGGAAAAAGTGGCAGTGCATTCACCGTAAACAGACACAGATTCAAGCCTTACTTGCCAGACAGCTATGACAAGTAGAGTACCTCGGTGCTTCTCCAAGACCCACCATCCGCCTAAACCATGTAAAGTCTAGCTAAAGACGTTAAAGAAAGCGCACTTGGGAGGCATTCCCATGTTTATCTTGTACATATTTCTGCTTTATTTCTCTTTCAGTTTTATGTTTTTATTCTGCAAAGTGTGTAGGAACAGGTATGAGGAGTCTAAACATTGATATTGAAGTCTAAAAGAGGCGATAGAGGTTAAGATAAGGCTAGAGATCGAGTGCTAGATCGACTGATCCTGACTCGATCTTTGCTAGATCGAGTCAGTGAATCGAAAGGAGCCAGTCGATCTAGACGAGAACGAGTGATAAGATCGACCTTGACGAACAAGGATCGATCGATCCAAAACGGATCGACCGATCTAATTTCTCTCGGGAAAATCTGTTGAAAATAGATCGATCACTCGACTCGATCCATCACTCGATCTATGCCAAATCGACCCCTAAATCGAGGACAAAGCTCGATCATGAGGACTTAGCCGTGGAGCCAACATCTCAATGATCGAGGGAGCTAATCGATCCAAGACTCGATTCATCATGAATCGAGTCTAAAATCGAGTAACCCTCTCGATCTAAGCCATTATGGGCATGAGATCGAGTCCTAGATCGACAAAATGGACTCGATCTCATGCCGAAGTAACATTTTCTTTCCCTCTTTTATTCTTTTCTCTCCAATTTTTAAATTCAAAACTTGGTCAAGGCAAGCATCTTTGACCGTGAAAGATGTGCCTTGACCAAGACTTTGTCAGAAAACCACCTTTACTACCCATAGTTTTGCTCTTTGCTAGTCTTTAAATGTTTCAACAACCTCTCACCCTCTCATTCCTGTTTTTCTCGAAAATTTTTAACAAAGAGAGTGAGAGTTTCGGTTTTCAGAAGCTAGCAAAGATCTTTTACATTTCTTGCAAAGGTTTTTTCAAAATTTAATGATTTATCTTTTGAAAAATTTCCTTTAAATTCGCAAGATATTGTTCTAGAATATAGGGTCTGTTTTGATTTTTAAAAATTAGCTAAGTAAAAGGAATAATTCTAGATTTTATAGTATCTAAAGATCTGATTCTCCTTTATTTAGCTATGATTTTTATTAATTCCCCAAAATTCTAGGGTAGTATTTATAAGTTCTCTTCTTCTCCTCTCTCATTCTCATCAAACCGCCGTTTTGCTTATCAAGCTTCTTGAGAAACTTGTTTCAGGTGCAATGGCCCCCAAAAGAACAAGAGAAGAGACATCACAAGAGGGAGAAGGACAAGAGGTGGCAGTTCAAGAGAGGGTCAGATGGACTAAGGATGAGAAGAGGGACAAGAAACGGCTGGAAAGGCGTCGGTTTGAGCCTACCAAGTTTGCTGATCGAGAGCTGCTGTTCAAGCTAGGGATTCTTGGGGATTTCGACTAACTCCTCAAGAACATTGGCCTAAGATGTCTGTCACGGATGGATTGCCCAAACATTCCAGAAGTGACAATAGACTTCCTTGCCACGTTGGAGTTCCGTTACGAGAATCCTACCACACCCGTCCCTTCACAAGGTCGCCTCTACTTCATGGTTGGCCGTCAAGCCTACACCCTCTCCATCCCTGAGCTATGCCAAGCTTATGGTCTCAAAGCGGATGCCAACAAGGTCGAGTTCCCCGCCTTCAAGAAAGCCAACGACTTTTGGGACCTGATTAGCAATGAGGACTACAAAGCCAACACCGCCAAGATCAAGCGAGTGAGAAGCCCGGTGCTGAGGTACACCCTGAAGCTGATTGCCAACACAAAGACCGAGCTTTGCTTCCTGTTCCAAGACGTGAAGCACTTGGTGTGTGATCCGGACACAAATGACGAGCCTATGGAGGATGAACTCGGCGATGAGGTGAATTACGGATGTGTGCTTGCTGCCTCCTTGGTGAAATACAAGGCTTATGCCTTGCGGTGCAAGAAAACTTCTTCTTACATCGGCGGCTTCCTCACTCCTCTATTCTTGCAAGCTGGTGTGGCTATTCATGACTTCGCCCATGTACCAGCCAGAGCATTCATGGATGAGGTGTACATGAGGAATACCGGCAGCTTGGGACGCACGCCAGCAGAAGGGTTCTACGCCTACCTCATCATAGACGACGAAGACAAGAAGAGAGTGTGCATCCTGCCAAACAAAGATCAAACCGAGCTGCTTGGTGTTGGGAACATCGAGTTCTTGCCCACGGAGGATTAGTGCTTTGCTCCTCTAGGAGGACCACCTGCTTCAGCGATTGCTCCTCATCAAAGGTCTGAGTCTCCAGCCACGGAAGATGAGATGCCCGAGGCCTACACACTTCCCAAGTTAGACTTTAAGCCGAGGACAAAAACCGAGAAGTTCCTAGCATCTGTTGTGGAGATGCAAAGGAAGATCAATAAGTGGCAAGGCAAAATGCTAAAGAAACTTGGAAAGAAAGTCAAGGCACTTCAAGGAGGCTCGCCTAAGAAGGATGCAAGTTAGGAGGCTCACCTAAGAAAGATGCAAGTAAGGAGGCTCAACAACCCGAGAAGAGAAGGCTCTCAACCGGTGGAGTTGTCATCCGCGAGGCACAAAGCAGCACCATTCAGCCGGCGCGCCATTCTCTCCAAGAACCAGCCGACAAAGGCAAAGCAACAATCTCTAGCTCCTCTGGAACATCCTCAAGTTCCAGCCGAGACTAGACCAGAGGTAACAACCTTCTTCCATTGTACATAACCGCTCATATTTGCTTCTTTTTGCTTTGTGTTTTGTTACTCCTTCGAATGAGTTTTCCACCGGGACGGTGTCAAGCAAGTTTGGGGGAGTACATGTGTGATTTGACATGTGTTTTGTGATCTTATTTTCCTTTAGCATCCTTGAGTCTTTAGTTCATGAAAAATTGGTAAGATTTTTAAATTTTTTTCAAAGATTCATGTAGTTGCATTCATCTTGTCAAAACATGTTAGGATCGAGTCTAGAGTTTCTCATAGCATCTAGGTTATTTGCATTTTGCATAAGGGGTTAGAGTTTCTTAAAAAGGTGTTTTTACTTATGAATTGTTTCAATGCCCTAGTTAGTAGTTCTCTAATGCTTTGTCTATGCTTTGAAAGTAAGTTCTTACCGGGCTTGGATAACTTGTTAGGATTTTCGTGACTTGAATTGAACTCTCATGATTTGAAACTTGTCCTAATAAGTGAGAACCTTAATTTGAAATTTTAATTATCATCCTTATGCATTTGAAAATGAACACATGGTTTTAAAATATTTAGGCTCTCTTCTTCCTTTTTACCACTCTTTGTGAGCCTAAGTAGAACTCCCACCTTGAACCTTACCCTTCTTTGAAGCCAAATGTTCTTGTGTGACATCATTGTGAGGCCTTCCTTTCGGTTTGAAATTGGCATAAAGTGTTACGTTTAGGCGACATGATTTGGTTCTCATATGATTGCTAGCTTTGCATTTTGAAGCTAGGTATAGGCTTAGGATAAGTTTGGGGGATCATTGGGGTTGTTTTCATTTCTATTTGTTCTCGGTTTCAAGGAGTTTGGTGTTTTAAAGAAAAAAATGGGTTTTAAGTGAAAGGTTGTGTTTAAAAACTAAGTATATGCTCCCAATAAAAAAAGAAAAATAAAATAAATAAAAGAGAAAGAAAAGAAATAAAAGAGCCTAAGTGCCAAATAAAAATAAAAAGAAAAAAAAGGGAGAGAAAAGAAAAAAAATAATAAGAGAGCTACCAATAAGAAATATTTAGAGAGCAAAGTTATTTTCAAAAACCTTTTCACTAGCCTTAAGAGTTTAAAAATGTTTTTGTTTCGAATTGGGGATTGCTAAGTTTTGAGAAGAAAAAAAGGGTAGACTCTAAGTGGTGAGTGAGGATAAAAGTTGTTAAATGAGAGGGGTTTAGGATCATTTGTTAGTTTACATGGGTAGATGAGAATCTAATCATGTATGCATCAATTGTCTTTACATTTAGCATTATGCATAAGTTCAACCATTTTTGAGAGAAACCCTTGTTCTAATTATAAACCCTTTTCAAACGAGATCATTCAATGCTCCTAACCTTCACCCTTAGCCAAATGTGTTTTGCTTTAAAGTGCATAAGTTTGATTCATGGTTCTAATGTTAATGAATGTTAAAGAATGAGTTTCTTTTATTGTTAGGAATAGGAGAGTCATGATTTGAATTTCTTTGTGTGATGAGTATGGCTAAGTTCTTTGGAGTATGAGTGTAAGCATAGCATTTTAGAACTGTTAACTAGGACATTGAGATTGATTCATTTGAAAGGCACCTTTGCAAGAAGTTTAAACCCCCATTCGTTTTTCTGAAAACCTCTCTTCCTTACTTATTTTCTGTTGCTTGAGGGCAAGCAAGAAGTAAGTTTGGGGGAGTTGATGTTACTGCATATTACATACATTTTGCATACTCATTGGTTAGTTTTTCATGCATTTGTATCACATTTTAGGTTAGATTGCATCACTTAGAGTCCTAGAGCATTCTTGCACCAGCATACGCATGTTCCTTGCATTTTGCATCACATTTAGGTTGCTTCTGGCTGCTTTGGAGTCGTGGAGGTTCGTGGACATGTTGAGGCTGTTGTAGCAGTTCGTAGAAGCTCGGATATTTGCTAAGGATCAGAGATCAAGGAGAAGATCGAGCCAACCAGGCGATCCAGGGAGAATGATCGAGACGAGGATCGAGTGAAGCAGTCGATCAAACGGTACGGACGTAAATGACGCCATGCAGAGCGAGAGCCAGATCAGTACACCACCCGATCCAACCGAAGATCGATACCGTTTTCATCTTAATCTAGTTTTCTTTTCATGTTCATCGTTTCTTTTTACATGCTTTGCTTGATTTACCTTATGTGTAGTGAGTAGTTTATTTGGGTTCGGGGTTGAGAGGATTAAGGGGTCTAAAGGGTTTCGGTCTTGGGGTTTTCTAAGCGCTTTCAATGGCTATCTCTTCTAGGGTGTTGAGATCTCAATGCTTGAAGACTCTCACGCCAAGAGCTTCATGATCCGAGAGGTTCCTTACCTTGACAGGATTCAGGAGCCTCGGAAGATCACACCCTAGAGACTTGTTACCCCTTCCCAAAAGCCATGGAAGTTTGGGGGACTAGTTAAGCCACTCATTTGAAATCTGTTTTCCATGCCCTTCGACCTCTCTTTCTACCAAAAGCCATGGGTTTGGAGGAGGGGATGAAGGAGTGATCTATACTGAAAGCCAAAGATAGATCTTGCTTAGTTTTCAAGGCTTAGAGATCCTCACAAAGTGATTCGATTTAAAGTTTTCAACCCAAGGTCGAACCTTTGAAACCCCTGACCATGAATCTCAACCCTAGGCCCTTTCTTTTAGCATCTTTACATCTTTTCTCGTCATTCACTTGATCTTTGATAGCATCCTGGTCGTTAGTTTTACTGTTCTTGCATTTTTAGACGAGATCGATTGTTATTGCTCGATCTAGTGCTCGATCTCATGGTCGATCCACTAGTCGAATTTTAGTAATTCGAAGCTTTGTTCTTTAATTATTCTGTTTGTTCCTCGTGGTAGTTTTATCATTCCTAGTAATTTTAAAATAGGTTGCATTCCATTTAAGTTGCTGCATCTAGTTTTTAGGGATTTTCTCATAACTTATCTTGTTTCACTTAGATTTGCATTAGTCCTTGTATTCTCTTGGCATTCTCTATCATCCTAGGTATGGATTGACTCTCTCTTGCTTGCTGTACTACAACCTGTCTTGCATTTGAGTTTGATAACCTCATTGCATTCTCACCCTTGCAAATAAAGTGTCTATCACCGGCGCGTCTTTCCCTCCAAGAGCCAGCCTCCAAAGGCAAAGCCATAGTATTTAGCTCGTCTGGAACATCCTCAAGTTCCAGCCGAGACTAGATCCGAGGTACCAAACCTTCCATTGTATATACCGTTCATATTTTCTTTGTTTTTGCTTTGTGTTTTGAGCTCTCTTGAATTTGTTTGCCACCGAGACGGTGTCATTCAAGTTTGGGGGAGTGTGTGTGTTATTTGACATGTTTTTTGTGCTCTTATTTTCTATTTGCATCCGTTGAGTCTTGCATACATCCTAAGGCATAGAAAAGAACAAAAAATTGGTAAACTTTTTAAAAACATTTCAAAAAAAAAATTTATGTAGTTGGATTCACTTTGTAAACATTTTAGGATTGAGTCTAGAATTTTTAAGCATCTAGGTTGTTTACATTTGCATAAGGGGTTAGAGTTTTCTTAAAAATGTGTTTTAAGCTCATGAATTGTTTCAATGCCCTTGTTAGTAGTTCTCTAATAGTTTGCTCACGCTTTGAAAGTAAGTCCTTACCATGCTTGGATCACTTGTTTTTATTTTCGTGGCTTGACTTGAACATTCAGGATTTGAAACTTGTCCTAATAAGTGAGAACCCTAATCTGATTTTTAAATGTCATTCTTATGCATTTGAAAATGAACACATGGATCTAATACATATTTGGGCTCTGTTCCTCCTTTTACCACTCTTTGTGAGCCTAAGTAGAACTCCCACCTTAACCTTTACCTTACTTTCAAGCCAAGCTTTCTTGTGTGACATCATTGTGAGGCCTCTTTTCGGTTTGAACTTAGCATAACGTGTTACGTTTAGGCGACATGATTAGGTTCTAATATGATTGCTAGCTTTGCATTTTGAAGCTAGTTTTAGGCTTAGAATAAGTTTGGGGGTTTGATGGGACTGCTTGCTTGTTTATATGCTTACAGTTTCAAAAAGGTTTTGGTAATTGAAGTGAATAAAAGGTTTTAAGTGAAAGGCTTGTTTTCAAAATGTATAAAGCTCTAAGTATTTCAGAAGATAGCTCTCTCAAGTAAAAGAAAAAGAAAAGAAAAGAGCCTAAGAGCTAAATAAAAAAAAACAAGAAAGAAAAAAGTAGAGAGCTATAAATAAGAAAAAAATAAAGAGCTAAAATGTTTTCAGCCTTTTTCACTAGCCTAAAAGAGTAAGGATGTTTTCTTTTTTTGATTTGGGGTTTGCTAAGCTAGTGCTTTGTTGATAAGTGTGGTCTCTAGGAGGGTGAGTGAGCTGAAAAGAAAAGAAAATGAGAGGGGTCTTAGGATAATTGATTAGTGTATGGATAGATGAGAATCTGATCATGTATGCATCAATTGCCTTTACTTTTAGCATTATGCATAAAATTCATACCATTCTTGAGAGAAACCTGTTGCATTGTGAAACCCTTTTTAAAATGAGATCATTATATGCTCATAGCCTTCACCCATAGCCCAATGTGTTCTGCTTTAAAGTGCATAAGTTTGATTCACGGTTTCATCATTAATGAATGTTAAAGGATGAGATTTTTTGATTGTTTGGAATAGGAGAGTCATGATTTGAAATTCATTGTGTGATGAGTATGGCTAAGATCTTTGGAGTATGAGTGTATGCATTGCATCTTAGAATTATTAACTAGGACGTTGAGAATTATTCATTTGAAAGACACCTTTGCAAGAAGCTTAAACCCCCATTTGTTTTAAAAACCTCTCTCCCTTCTTGAATTTTGTTTGCTTGAGGGCAAGCAACAGGCAAGTTTGGGGGAGTTGATATTGCTGCATATTTCATGTATGTTGCATACATATAAGTTAGTTTCTCATGCATTTACCTTGCACTTTAGGCTAGTTTGCATCACTTTAGGTCCTAGAGTACTCTTGCACCAGCATATGCATGTTTCTTGCATTTTGAATCGCATTCAGGTTGTTTTCGGCTACTTTGGAGTCTTGGAAGATTCGTGGACGTGCTAAGGCTCGTGGAAACTTGGAGAATTCAGGAATGCTTGCTAAGGATCAGATATCGAGAAGCGGATCGAGCATGGCCGGTCGATCTAGATGAGATCGACCAGAAGGTCGAGTAGCCCATCCGATCCAAGGGAACTGATAGAGACCAAGATCGAGTGAAGAGATCGATCAAGGAGTACGGACGTAAATGACGCCATGCAGAGCGAGAGTCGGATCGAGTCCACCACTCGATCCTCCAAAGATCGACTCCAAGATCGAACGAAGCACCCGATCCATCAAAGAAGATCAATACACATATTGAGCTGAGACCGCGATTCCCGAAGACGATCGAGTGAGATGCTCGATCTTGAGGTCGATCCCAGGCTACTTTAACTGTTTTTGGCTTCTAGCGAGGGGGGGACCATCGAGCTGTTTGCCCATATTGGGAAGGAGCGATCCAGCTTTCACACACACGTTTTCCCTTTATCTTTTTCGAGTTTTCTCTTTGTTCGAAGGCGATTCCGCCATTGATAGACTTTGAGCTTTTCTTGCTTTATTCTTGAATATCGAATCTTTTAAGTTTAAAGCAATCGTTTTTCATGTTTACCAGATCGTCTTCTGTGTTTTGCTCGGTTTACTTTATGAGTAGTGAGTAGTTTCACCGGGTTTAGGGGTTGAGAGGATTCAAAGGGGTTGAAAAGGTTTTAAAAGCTTGGTATTTTCTTGTTCTTCATTGCCTTCCCTTCTAGGATTTCGAGTGCGTAAGGCTTAGAGAGTCTCACGCCAAGATCTCTAAGATCCAAAGGGCCTCTTACCTTGACAGGATCCAGAGGTCCTGGAAAATCGAATCCTAGAGGCTAGTCTACCTTTCCCAAATGCCATGGTAGTTTAGGGGACTAGTTAGGCCGTGTGTTTGAAATCTAAGCTTGATGCCCCTCAATCTCTTTTTCCGCCCAACGCCATGGGTCTGGAGGAGAGAATGAAGGAGTGATCCATACCACACGCCATGGATGGATCTTGTTTTGTTTTAAAGGCCTAGGGAATCTCACAAAGTAAGTAGATCTAAAGTTTTCAAACCAAGCTTGAACCTTTGAAACCCTTGAACATGAATCTCAACCCTGGACCCTCTTTCTTAGTATTTTCTCATCTCTGTTAATCATTTGCTTGCTAGTTATTCGCATCCTGGTCATTAGATTCATTTCTGTTCAATCTGTTAGTAGATCGATCGTTGTTGCTCGATCTAGTGGTCGATGCTGTGGTCGATCCACTAGTCGATTTTTATTAATTCATAGCTTTGCATTTTAATTATTCCATCTGTTCCTCGTGGTAGTTCACTCGTCTCTAGTATTTTTATAATAGTTTTGCCTTGCATTTGACCGTTGCATCTAGTTTTTAGGGATTTTACAAAATCGTTCATCATTTGCTTAGCTTTGCATGATCCTTGCATTCGCATTGCACTTTCTAGCTCCTAGGTTGGATTGATTCCTCTTGCACTATACTACGACTGTGTGTTGCTTGAGTTTTGATAACCTCCTGCTTGCATTGCTTAATCTTATAGACCCAAAAAGATAGTTATCAACAACAAGATCAAACAGTTAGAGAAGGGAAAAGCTACTACAAGCGGTCAAAGCAGCTTACCGGGCAAGTGTGAACAGAATCCCAAGGAATACGCCAACGCCATTACACTAAGAAGTGGCAAAGAACTACCACCGCGAGTTGCTCCTAAGAACAATGAGGACATTATAGACCAAGAGGGGGAGGGTAAGCTTTCAGCTGATGAGGAGATTAACTTTGATAATGTGTGGATTGAGAGACCAAGAAAGGGTAAAGAAGTAGCCGTAGAGAAGAAAGTGGAGCAAGCTACTAAAGAGAAAGATGTTTATGTGCCTCCACCGTATGTGCCTAAGCTTCCCTTTCCTGGCTGCTTCAAGAAACAGCTGATAGAGAAGCATATACTCTTGTTTGAGAAGCATATAAGGGATGTAGAGATCAAGCTTCCTCTTGTGGATTGCCTAGCTAAGATGCCGAAGTGTGCTAAGTTCTTCAAAGACACCCTTACAAAGAAGAACAAGGAGAGTAAAGAAGTTTTGGTGCTTCGTGAAGAGCGTAGTGCCATTATTCACAAAGAAATAGTGCCTAAGAAGCTAGGAGATCCAGGATCATTCACCATTCCTTATGCTCTTGGTCCCTTGAAGTTTGAAAGCTGCTTATATGATCTTGGTGCAAGCATTAATCTTATGCCCCATTCCATTGCAAAGAAGCTCGGTTTCACCAAGTTTAAAGAGTGTAGGGTCTCTCTCGTGCTGGCTGACAGAAGCATAAGGCTCCCCGTAGGTATGCTAGAAGACCTGCCCGTGAGGATCAGTGGAGCCAACGTACCAACACATTTCGTTGTGCTTGAGATGGATGAAGAACCGAAGGATCCTCTAATCCTTGGAAGACCCTTCCTAGTGACTGCTGGAGCCGTAATAGACGTGAAGAATGGGAAGATCTCTCTATGACTGGGCAAGAAAACTAAGCTAAACTTTGACATCAATGAAGTTTTGCAGAAGCCAACTATTGATGGGCAAGCATTCTACATAGGAGCTTTGGATGCATTGGCTGATAGATCGCTTGAAGAAACGAGACAAGAGGCCCATCCACAGCTAGCTCTGGCAAGAGTGTGTGGGAAACATGGCTTATTAAGTGGACAAACCCAGGAGTGTGTTCGCAGCCTCGATTCTCACAAGGTTGTGAAAGAAAATACCGGCGAAAGCCTAAAAATTGACCTAAAGATCGACCGGATCACTCGATCCATGGACGTGATCGACAAGAAGATCGAGAAGACTGCTCGATCTAGAGAAGAAATCGATGGGAAGATCGAGAGAGCCAACTCGATCAGTTCAGAGAACGACTCAGCAACTCCATCTCCTGCTCGATCCATAACAAATCGAACAAGTGAATCAAGGGAGAGCACTCGATTTAACCTAGATCTAGAGAAAGATCGACCTCTTGGCTCGATCTCAAGGGTAACAACTGTTCGGGAAGGAAGCTTGAGAGCTCAATACTCGGGTTCAAAGCAGGTCACTCGTGCACCTTCAGAGCCACCTCTTTCGGATGCTGAATTGCTGCCAAGCCTCGATCCCCCTGAGCTAAGCTATGAGCCGAGTACAAAGGCAATAAAGTATCTTGCTTCATTTGTTGAGAATCAGCGCATGATCAACGAGTGGCAAGGCAGGATGATAGCGAAGCTGGCTGAGACGATCAGAAACTTACAAGGAGGCCCACCTAAGGAGTTTTCAAGTGAAGAGGTTGGGCAGCCAGAGAATAAGCAAAGTTCAACTGGGGGTGTTAAGATCCGTGTTCCCCAAGGAAGCAACAAGGCTGGACACCTTTCCCTCCATGACGGCTCAAATTGCAGCAGCAACGAGGGCATTCCCCCCGACAATCCTAGCAAGGGTAGGAAGTCTGGAGCAACTTCAATCTCCTGCACTTCTTAGCTCCGAGGTACCAACAACCATCCCTTGTATATACCACGAATGTTTTCATTGCTTTTGCTTTGTATTTTGAACTCTCTTCGATTTGTTTGCCACCGAGACGGTGTCATTCAAGTTTCGGGGAGTGTGTGGTGTGTTTGACATGTTTTCTTTGCTCTTATTTTCTGTTATCATCCTGTGAGTCTTGCATGCATCCTATGGCATAGAAAAGAACAAAAAAAAATTGGTAAAATTTTCAAAAAGATTCATGTAGTTGCATTTGAATTGTTAATCATTTTAGGATTGAGTCTAGAATTTTTGAGCATTTAGGTTGTTTACATTAGCATAAGGGGTAAACGTTTTTCTTAAAAAGTGTTTTAAGCTCATGAATTGTTTCAAGGCCCTAGTTAGTAGTTCTTTGATGCATTGTACACTCTTTGAAAGTAAGCTCTAACCCTACTTGGATCATGTGTTTTGATTTTTGTGGCTTAAGTTGAACATTCATGAACTGAATCCCATCCTAATAAGTGAGAACCTTAATTTGAATCTTCTTAAGTATCATACTTATGCATTGAAAAAGGATACATGGATCACTTATACATATTTGGGCTTTCTTCTTCCTTTCACCACTCTCTTGTAAGCTTAAATAGATTTCCCCACCCTTACCTTACCTTCCTTTCAAGCCAATGTTCTTGTGTGCTAAATCTTTGTGAGGCCTCTTTTCGGTTGAACTTAGCATAAAGTGTTAAGTTTAGGCGACATGATTAGGCTTTCGTATTGATACTAGCTTTTCATTTTGAAGCTAGTTTTAGGCCTAGGATAGGGCGGGTGTTCTTGGGGATTGCTTTGTTTTGCTTCAGTTTAAAGAGTTTGATATTTGGAATTTGAATAAAAGGGTTATAATGGTTTTAAGTGGAAGGCTTGTTTTAAAATGAAAGCTCTAATTTTAACTAAGAAAGTAGCTCTCAAAAACAAAAGAAAAAGAAAAGAAAAGAGCCAAAAGGCCAAGTGTTCAAAAAGAAAATAAAAGAAAAAAAATAAGTAGAGAGATATCAAAATAAAAAGAAAAGAGCTAAGTATGTTTTCAGCCTTTCCACTAGCCTAAAGAGTTTTAAAATGATGCTTTTACTTGGGTTTTCGCTAGGCGAATTGCCTTGATGATAAGAGTAGTCTTTAGGAGGGTGAGTGAGCTTTAAATGATAAGAAAAATGAGAGAGGGTTCTAGGATCTTTGATTTGTATGCATGGGTAGATGAAGGTTTAATCATGTATGCATCAATTGTCTTCACCTTTATCATTATGTGAAAGTTTGACCATTCTTTGAGAAAACCCCTTGTTTGAATAGCCCTTGTAGGTGAGATCATTTTTATCTCGCAACCCTTGTCCCTTAGCCAAGTGTATCTGGTTTTAAAGTGCATAAGTGTGATTCACGGTTTTGAGCTTAATGAATGTTAAAGGATAGGATTCTTGGATTGTTTGAGATATGAGAGTCATGATTTGAAATTCATTATGTGATGAGTATGTTGGAGTATGAGTGTGTGCATTGCATCTTAGGATTAAGAACTAGGACCATTGAATTGATTCATTTGAAAAACACTTTTGCAAGAAGCTTATCCCCCGTTTTTAAAAACCTCTTCTCCTTTCTTGAATTTTGTTTGCTCAAGGGCAAGCAAAATGCAAGTTTGGGGGAGTTAATATTACCATTTATTCTGCATATTTTGCATGCATTTAGAATAGTTTTTCATGCATTCATCTTGCAATATAGGCTAGTTTGTTCCATTTTTTTTATTTTAGGTTCTAGGTCCCTTTGCATTCGCATTTTGCATATTTGTTGCACTATTGCATCATTATCAGGTTGTTTGGAGCATTATGGAGTTGGGGAGGCTATGTGGACGTGAGGAGGTTCAAAGTGGAGCTTGTGGACACTTTGAGAACTTAGCTCGGCATGCGAAGTACCCAAGATCGAGTAGCGGATCGAGCAAGGCAGGTCGATCTAGACGAGATCGAGCAGAAGATCGAATGACCCAAGTCGATGCAAGGGAAAGGATCGAGACCGAGATTGAGTGAAGAGATCGATCTGGAGTACGGACGTAAATGACGCCATGCAAAACGAGAGCCAGATCGAGACCAAAACTCGATTATCCAAAGATCGAGAAGTAGATCAAGGAAGATACTCGATCCCTCCAACCAGATCGACTTGAAGATCGAGCAGAGCAAGGCGATTCCTGAAGATGATCGAGCACATTGATCGATCTCAAGGTCGATCCCAGACGAGCCTTATCCATCCAGCTGTCTTTGGCGGCTAGCAAAGGGGGACCAGTTAACAGTTTTAGCCATTTTTAGCAAAAGCAGCCATCACTTTCTCTTATCTTCATTCTGTCTTTTTGTTTTCTCTCTACCTTAGGCGATTTTGCCATTGTTGACAATCTTAAGCTTTTTCAGTTTTTAAACTTTGAATCTTTTAATATTAAGCATGTTTTTCTTTAATCGCTTCTTAATCATGTTTAATTCATCCTTTACCGCTTT
Source organism: Thlaspi arvense (assembly GCA_911865555.2). Classification (NCBI taxonomy): domain Eukaryota; kingdom Viridiplantae; phylum Streptophyta; class Magnoliopsida; order Brassicales; family Brassicaceae; genus Thlaspi; species Thlaspi arvense. The sequence goes on from CAJVSB020000841.1 coordinate 122,066, forward strand.
TCAATCGATCTTAATCATGTGTAGCGAGTAGTCTTTTTGGGTTTTCGGGGTTGAGGCGATTGAAAAGGGTTGAAAGGGTTAAAGCTTTGTGTTTTCTTTGTTCTTCATACCTTCTCTTCTAGGATCTTGGGGTCATAAGGCTTAGAGAGCCTTGGAAAATGTCTCTATGATTCCAGGGCTGTCTTACCTTGACAGGATTCATATATCCTAGAAAACCAGATCCTAGAGACTAATCTTTCCTTTCCCAGACGCCATGGTTGTAAAGGGGATTAGTTAGGTCATTATATTGAAATCTGGTTTCCTTGCTCTTCAATCACTTTTTCCACCAAACGTCATGGGTTTGGAGAAGAGATTGAGGAATTGAACCATACCACACGCCATGGATGGTTCTTGTTTTGTTTTCAAGGCTTAGAGAAACCTCACAAGTGAGTAGATCTAAATGTTTTCAAACCAAAGCTTAAACCTTTGAAACCCTTGAATATGACCCTCGATTCTAAACCCTCCTTTTTAGTATTTTAAAACCTCTGTTAACCATTCACTTGTCATTTAGCTTGCATCCTGTTCATTAGAAGTCATTTCCTTTAAGTTGTTTGTTAGATCGATCCATTTGGCTCGATACAGTGGTCGATTCACTGGTCGATTTTTAGTTCTTAGTAGCTTTGCATTTTTAATCTTATGCTTGTTCCTAGTGGTAGTTAACCCTCTTCCAGGGATTTTAAAATTGTTCTGCATCTCATTTAGTAATTGCATCTAGTTTTGTTTGATTTTACCAATCATTTATCCATCTTGCTTGGATTTGCTTCACCCTTGCATTCTTAATGGCTCTTCCTGCATCCTAGGTTGGATTGATTCCCCTTACTACTGTACTACATCATAACATGTGGTTTGGGTTTTGATAACCTTCTTGCTTGCATACCAAAATCCTGTTATCAAATGGCGCCGTTGCCATCTTAGGATTGTTAAGAAGCATTAAGATTTGGGGTTTAGTAAAGACTAAGCTTTTTCTTTCATTCGGTTACTAATATCTTTCTCTTCACACATGTGTCTTTTAGGTACATGAACTTACGCTCCAGGGGTAACAACAATCTACTTAAACCCCTGGACAATATTCACTAACTCGGAAGTTCAAGAACAAGAAGAGCAAGAGAGCACGCTAGAGCCTTTGAGAAGATTGTTCAAGCAGGTTCAGTCGACTTTGCAACAATGGCTGAGCAAGAACATCCTGAGGGACCTCCACCAGCTCACGGTGTTGTAGGACGGGGCAATGGAAACCCCAACCACGCAGCTAGACCCCCACGGATCATTGGTGCCAGAGATGCTCCTAATACGCATCACAATCGCTTTGAGATCACTCCTCCACCAGTACAGAAAAACAACTTCGAGATTAAGCCAGGGTTCATCTCTATGGTTCTGAATAGCAAGTTCCATGGGCTGGCAATGGAAGACCCCTTGGAGCATCTTGACAACTTTGAGCAGGTTTGTTGGATGATAAAGATCAACGGTATCTCGGAAGATGCATTCAAGCTCCGGCTCTTCCCATTTTCTCTTGGAAATAAGGCTAGGCATTGGGAGAAGACCCTTCCACAAGGCACCATTACCTCTTGGGCTGAGTGTAAGAAGGCTTTCCTCTCAAAGTTCTTCTCTAGCACAAGAACAGCAAGGTTGAGAAGTGAGATCAGCGGATTCACTCAAAGGCAGAATGAGACTTTCAATGAAGCCATGGAGAGATTGAAAGACTATACCATTCAGTGTCCTCACCACGGCTTCAGTGAAGAGACTCTCCTAAGCACAATCTACCGTGGCGCCTTACCCAAGATCAGAATGTTGCTTGACACGGCTAGTAAAGGCAACTTTCTTGGTCAGGAAGTAGAAGAGGGTATGGAGCTAATCGAGAACTTGGCATTGAGTGACGGCAACTATGCTGAAGACTATTACCGTGCACCAAGAGGATCCGTGCTAGAGTCTCACAAGAAAGAGCTCAAGTCATTGCATGAGAAGATAGAGAAGTTGGTGCTTGCAAACCAGAAGCATGTACACTTTGTGGGTGAAACCGAGGAAGTGTTGGAAGAGTTAGACTTGAGTCAAGAAGAAGCTAACTGGATTGCTGGCCAGAACTACAACAAACCTCAAGGATATTCACAAGGGTACCAAGCCAACAACAATTTCTCTTACCGAAGCACAAACGTTGAGAACCCTTAAGATCAAGTGTACCCCGCTCAGCAAGCAAAGCCGTTTGTTACTTACAACAAGGGTTTTCAAGCGAATAATGGCTTTCAAGGGCAGAGGCAAGGGAACTTCCAGGGTCAGCAGCAGCAGCAAGGCAACAAGGGCTACACTCCTATGTTTCCTCCCGGTTTCGTTCCCCAACAACAGCAAATGCAACCCCAACCTCAAGATCCGGTCCAAGCCATCTTCCAGCAGTTGCTTCAAGGTCAAGCTTCTACTAATCAGAAGTTTACCGAGATGAACAACCGCCTTGACTCCTCTCTTACTGACGTCTCAACTATGATTACAAACCTGAACAACAAGATCAAACAGTTAGAGAAGGGAAAAGGTACTACAAGCGGTCAAAGCAGCTTACCAGGTAAGTGTGAGCAGAATCCCAAGGAATATATCAACGCCATTACACTAAGAAGTGGCAAAGAACTTCCACCGCCAGTTGCTCCTAAGAACAATTAGGACATTATAGACTAAGAGGGGGGGGAGGGTAAGCTTTCAGCTGATGAGGAGATTAACTTTGATAATGTGTGGATTGAGAGACCAAGAAAGGGTAAAGAAGTAGCCGTAGAGAAGAATGTGTAGCAAGCTACTAAAGAGAAAGATGTTTATGTGTCTCCACCGTATGTGCCTCAGCTTCCCTTTCCTGGCCACTTCAAGAAAGAGCTGATAGAGAAGCATAGACTCTTGTTTGAGAAGCATCTAAGGGATGTAGAGATCAAGCTTCCTCTTGTGGATTGCCTAGCTATGATGCCGAAGTGTGCTAGGTTCTTCAAAGACACCCTTACAAAGAAGAACAAGGAGAGTAAAGAAGTTTTGGTGCTTAGTGAAGAGTGTAGTGCCATTATTTACAGAGAAATAGTGCCTAAGAAGGTAGGAGATCCAGGATCATTCACCATTCCATGTCCTCTTGGTCCCTTGAAGTTTGAAAGCTGCTTAAGTGATCTTGGTGCAAGCATTAATCTTATGCCCCATTCCATTGCAAAGAAGCTCGGTTTCACCAAGTTTAAAGAGTGTAGGGTCTCTCTCGTGCTGGCTGACAGAAGCATAAGGCTCCCGTAGGTATGCTAGAAGACCTGCCAGTGAGGATCAGTGGAGTCAACGTACCAATAGATTTCGTTGTGCTTGAGATGGATGAAGAACCGAAGGATCCTCTAATCCTTGGAAGACCCTTCCTAGCGACTGCTGGAGCCGTAATAGACGTGAAGAATGGGAAGATCTCTCTACGACTGGGCAAGAAAACCAAGCTAAACTTTGACATCAATGAAGTTTTGAAGAAGCCAACTATTGATGGGCAAGCATTCTACATAGGAGCTTTGGATGCATTGGCCGATAGATCGCTTTAAGAAACAAGACAAGAGGCCCATCCACAGCTAGCTCTGGCAAGAGTGTGTGGGAAGCATGGCTTATTGAGTGGACAAACCCTGGAGTGTGTCCGCAGCCTCGATTCTCACAAGGTTGTGAAAGAAAATGCTGGCAAAAGCCTAGAAATCAACCTAAAGATCGACCGGATTACTCGATCCATGGACGTGATCGACAAGAAGATCGAGAAGACTGCTCGATCTGGAGAAGAATTCGATGAGAAGATCGAGAGCCAACTCGATCAGTTAAGAGAACTACTCAGCAACTCGATCACCTGCTCGATCCATATCAAATCGAGCAAGTGAATCGAGGGAGGGCACTCGATTCAACCTAGATCGAGAGAAAGATCGACCTCTTGGCTCGATCTCAGAGGTAACAACGGTTCGGGAAGGAAGCTTGAGAGCTCAATACTCGGGTTCAAAGCAGGTCACTCGTGCACCTTTAGAGCCACCTCTTTTGGATGCTGAATTGCCGCCAAGCCTCGATCCCCCTGAGCTAAGCTATGAGCCGAGCACAAAAGCAGAAAAGTATCTTGCTTTGGTTGTTGAGAATCAGCGCAGGATCAATGAGTGGCAAGTCAGGATGATAGCGAAGCTGGCTGAGACGATCAGAAACTTACAAGGAGGCCCACCTAAGGAGTTTTCAAGTGAAGAGGTTGGGCAGCCATAGAAGAAGCAAAGTTCAACCAGGGGTGTTAAGATCCGTGTTCCCCAACGAAGCAACAAGGCTGGACACCATTCCCTCCATGACGGCTCAAGCAGCAGCAGCAACGAGGGCATCCCCCCCGACAGTCCTAGCAAGAGCAGGAAGTCTGGAGCAACCTCAAGCTCCAGCACTTCTTAGCTCTGAGGTACCAACTACCATCCCTTGTATGTACCACATATGTTTTCTTTGCTTTTGCTTTGTGTTTTGAACTCTCTTGGATTTGTTTGCCACCGAGACGGTGTCATTCAGATTTGGGGGAGTGTGTGGTGTGTTTGACATGTTTTCTTTGCTCTTATTTTCTGTTATCATCCTTTGAGTCTTGCATGCATCCTAAGGCATAGAAAAGAACAAAAAAATTGGTCAAAATTTTTTAAAATTTTCAAAAGAATTCATGTAGTTGCATTTGAATTGTTAAGCATTTTAGGATTGAGTCTAGAATTTTTGAGCATTTAGGTTGTTTACATTTGCATAAGGGGTAAAAGTTTTTCTTAAAAAGTCTTTTAAGCTCATGAATTGTTTCAAGGCCCTAGTTAGTAGTTCTTTGATAATGTGTTTTGATTTTCGTGGCTTAAGTTGAACATTCATGAACTGAATCCCATCCTAATAAGTGAGAACCTTAATTTGAATCTTCTTAATTATCATACTTATGCATTTGAAAAAGGATACATGGATCACTTATACATATTTGGGCTTTCTTCTTCCTTTTACCACTCTCTTGTAAGCCTAAATAGATTTTCCCACCCTTACCTTACCTTCCTTTCAAGCCAATGTTCTTGTGTGTTAAATCTTTGTGAGGCCTCTTTTCGGTTGAACTTAGTATAAAGTGTTAGGTTTAGCCGATATGATTAGGCTTTCCTATTGATACTAGCTTTGCATTTTAAAGCTAGTTTTAGGCTTAGGATAGGGCGGGTATTCTTAACGATTGCTTTGTTTTGCTTTGGTTTAAAAGAGTTTGATATTTGGAAGTTGAATAAAAGGGTTTTAATGGTTTTAAGTGGAAGGCTTGTTTTAAAATGAAAGCTCTAAGTTTAACTAAGAAAGTAGCTCTCAAAAAGAAAAGAAAAAGAAAAGAAAAGAGCTAAAAGGCCAAGTGTTCAAAAAGAAAACAAAAGAAAAAAATGAGTAGAGAGCTATCAAAGTAAAAAGAAAAGAGCTAAGTATGTTTTCAGCCTTTCCACTAGCCTAAAGAGTTTTAAAATGATGCTTTTACTTGGGTTTTGGCTAGGCGAATTGCCTTGATGATAAGGGTAGTCTTTAGGAGGGTGAGTGAGATTTAAATGATAAGAAAAATGAGAGAGGGTTCTAGGATCTTTGATTAGTATGCATGGATAGATGAAGGTTTAATCATGTATGCATCAATTGTCTTCACCTTTAGCATTATGTGAAAGTTTGACCATTCTTTGAGAAAACCCCTTGTTTGAATAGCCCTTGTAAGTGAGATCATTTTTATCTCGCAACCCTTGTCCCTTAGCCAAGTGTATCCGGTTTTAAAGTGCATAAGTGTGATTCACGGTTTTGAGCTTAATGAATGTTAAAAGATAGGATTCTTGGATTGTTTGGGATCTGAGAGTCATGATTTTAAATTTATTATGTGATGAGTTTGGCTAAGTTCTTTGGAGTATGAGTGTGTGCATTGCATCTTAGGATTAAGAACTAGGACTATTGAACTGATTCATTTGAAAAACACTTTTGCAAGAAGCTTAACCCCTGTTTTTAAAACCTCTTCTCCTTTGTTGAATTTTGTTTGCTTGAGGGCATACAAAAGGCAAGTTTGGGGGAGTTGAATTCATGGAGATTCAAAGGCACGTTCTTGGAAGCTCTAAAAGGCAAGAAAACTGAAGCATGTTCGGTAGATCGATGGCTAGATCGACCGGCCAAGGTCGATTCAGGACAGGATCGAGAGATGCATCGAGTACATCCACTCGTTCTCCTTCGTAGATCGACCCCTGGATCGAGCATGAACATCGATCTTCTGCCCAGAATGACCCACAGATCGATCCTCCAGCTCGATCCACAACACAGCCCAAGGTACATCATTCCAAAAACCTTGTATATATCATGAATTCTTGGATTTTTGAATTTTATTTCTTGTTGATGGTCTCTCTTGAACTTTTATTACACAAGGGACTGTGTAATTTAAGTTTGGGGGAGAGCTTGAAAGATTTAATTTTGTGTTTTGTTTTCTTATTTTCCCTTTAAGCACATTTGAGTCTTCATGCATATACATTTGCATAGAAAATCAGAAAAAATTTCAAAATTTTCGAAAAATTTCTTGTAGCTTGCACTTGCATTGGTAAATATTTTAGGATTGAGTCTAGATATTATCATATAGTTTGCTTGCATTCACATGCATATGGGGCAATTTTTCTTAAAAAAGTGTTTTATACTCATGAATTAGTTCAAGGCCCTAGTTAGTAGTTCTTTGATGCATTGTTCAATCTTTGAAAGTAAGTTCTTACCATGCTTGGATCATTTGTCTTGATTTTCGTGGCTTAAGTTGAACATTCATGAATTGAATCCTTTCCTAATAAGTGAGAACCTTAACTTGGAATTTTTAATTATCATACTTATGCATTTGAAAAAGAACACATGGATCATATTCATATTTAGGCTCTCTTCTTCCTTTCACCACTCTTTTGTGAGCCTAAGCAGAACTCCCACCATAACCCTTACCCTCCTTTCAAGCCAAATTCTCTTGTGTGATATCATTGTGAGGCCTCTTTTTGGTTTGAACTTAGCATAACGTGTTACGTCTAGGCGACATGATTAGGCTCTCATATGATTGCTAGCTTTGTATTTTAAAGCTAGTTTTAGGCTTAAGGTTAGGATTGGGGTTCATGGGAGTTGTTTATTTTGCTTATTTGTTTTCGGCTTAAAAGAGTTTGGTATTTGAAGCTTGAATAAAAAGGTTTTATGGTTTTAAGTGGTAGGTTTTGTGTTTGAAAATAAAAGCTCAGGTTTTAAAAACGAAAATAGGTCTCAAAAGAAAAAAAAAAGAAAAAAAAAGAGACTAATAAAAGAGCCTAAGTGCTAAATAAAAAAAAAAAAAAAAGAAGAGAGCTATCAAAGTGTGCTTAGGTTGTTTGTAGCCTTATCACTAGCCAAATGAGAAGAGATGTTTTCTGTTTATTTGGGTTTTGCTTGTTATAGGTAGTCTCTAGGAGGGTGAGTGAGCTTAAAAAGAGAAAAAGAATGAGAGAGGGTTTCAGGAACATTGTTAGTGTGTATGAGTAGATGAGAATCTAATCATGTATGCATCAATTGCCTTTGCTTTTAGCATTATGCATAAGTTCATCCCATTGAGAGAAACCATTGCATTGGAGTACCCATTTAAATGAGATCATTCTAGTCTCATAACCTTTGCCCCTAGCCAAATGTGTTCGGTTTTAAAGTACATAAGTGTGATTCATGATTTGCTCTTAATTGAATGTTAAATGTTAGGATTCTTGGATTGTTTGGAATAGGAGAGTCATGATTTGAGATTCAACATGTGATGAATATGGCTAAGTTCTTTGGAGTATGAGTTTGTATGATGCATCCTAGAATTAAGAGCAAGGACCATTGAGCTGATACATTTGAAAATATATTTTTTTTGAATTGAACCCCCATTTTTAAACCTATCTATCAGATTTGTCTTTGTTTGCTTGAGGACAAGCAAAAAGGCAAGTTTGAGGGAGTTGATAAACTCATATTTTAGCACTTATTTAGGATAGATTTTGCATTCATATTGCATTCATATTTAGATTATTTGTAACTTTTGCTCCATTTTTGGCAAACCGCAGCCATCTCTTTCATTATCTTCGTTCTGTCTTTTTGCTTTTTGTTATCATCTACTTAGGCGATTTCGCCATTGCAACTTAAGTTTTTTTTTTTTGTTTTTGAACCTTTGAGTCTTTGAATATCAATCGAGTTTTTCCTTTAATCATGCTTAGTTTCTTATTAATCGCTTTTGCTTTGATATTAAACATGTGTAGTGAGTAGTCGTTTCGGGTTTTGGGGTTGAGGACATTCAAAAGGGGTGAAAGGGTTTAAACCGTTGTTGTTTTCTTTGTTCTTCATGCCTTCTCTTCTAGGATCTTGGGATCTTAAAGCCTAGAAAGGCTCGGAAGAGGTTTCTATGATCTAAAGGCTGTCTTACCTTGACAGGATTCAGATGTCGTGGAAAACCAGATCCTAGAGGCTAATCCTTCCTTTCCCACATGCCATGGTTGTTTAGGGGATTAGTTAGGTCAATATTTGAAATCTGTGTTTCTTGCTCTTCGATCTCTTTTTCCACCAAACACCATAGGTTTGGAGAAGAGATTGAGGAAGTGAACCATGCCACACGCCATGGATGGTTCTTGTTTTGTTTTCAAGGCCTAGAGAACCTCACAAAGTTCGTAGATCTAAATGTTTTCAAACCAAAGCTTAAACCTTTGATACCCTTGAATATGACCCTCGACCCTGGATCCTTTTTTTTAGTGTTTTAAATCTCTGCTAATCATTCACTTGTCATTTAGTTTATATCTTGTTCGTTAGAAGTCATTTGCTTGAAGTTGTTTGTTAGATCGATCCATTATGCTCGATCAGGTGCTTGATCCTGTGGTCGATTCACTGGTCGAATTTTAGTTTTTAGTAGCTTTGCATTTTTCATCTTTTGCTTGTTCCTAGTGGTAGTTAACCCTCTTCCAGGGATTTTAAAATTGTTTTGCATTGCATTAGATCATTGCACTTAGTTTTCCTTGAATTTACCAATCATTTATCCATTTTGCTTAGATTTGCTCATTCCCTTGCATTCTTAGTGTACTTCCCACTCCTAGGTGTAGATTGATACCTCACTTGCATGCTATACTACATCTCAGTGTTGCATTTGATTTTGATAACCTCTCCTGCTTACAACGACTTAGTAAAAACGTGTTATCAATACCTGATCCCTATTCTACAACTGATTAGAGGCTAAGTACATTTGGTTATAGACCACAAAAAGTCTTGTTTCAAATTGGCGCTGTTACCTTTGTGAAAGCTTTTGAGTTTGACATTGCTGTTAGACTAAGTTCTATTCTTTTTCATTATTAATCAGCTCTGTTTTCATTGCTCTGTTTTCTCAGGTACTTGTATGAATTCGACGTCCAAAGGCTCAATACACTTGATCCCGCTTATTGATAACATTCACCATCTAGAGCATGGGGTTAGGAGCAGAAAAGTTAGACAAATATTTCAAGAGTTGGAAAAACAGACTATGGCAGAGCAAGGTAGCCAGTTGCCACATGTTGGTGTAGTTGGACATGCACCATTACCACAAGCAGCAGCACACATAGATGAAGTTCAACAAGCTATGAACCATGCAGCTGGAGTTCAAGGCTTAATATACCAGTTCATGCACCAAGAGTTGAGAGACATATAAGAGTTAGTGATGCGCCTAATACACACCACAACCCCAATGGGATTCATGCTCCAGCTGTGCACCAGAATCACTTTGAGATCAAGCTAGGCCTAATCAACATGGTTCAAGGAAACCACTTCAATGGTCTACCAAATGAAGATCCATTGGACCATTTAGATCAGTTTGAAAATGTGTGTGGCATGACTAAGATTCAGGGAGTGTCTGAAGATGCTTTGAATCTGCACTTGTTCCCTTTCAGTTTAGAAGACAAAGCACATCAGTGGGAGAAGACCCTTTAACTTGGGATGAGTGCAAAACAGCATTTCTCAACAAGTTCTTTACCTCAACAAGAACATCAAAGCTCAGGAATACAATCAGTAGCTTTGTATAACACGGAAATGAGACATTTGCTGAAGCATGGGAGCGTTTTAAGTCATACACATTACAATGTCCGCACCATGGCTTCACCAATGAAAGTCTACTGTCTACTTTGTACAGAGGTGTCACTCCCAAATACAGAATTCTCCTAGAAACTGCATCTAATGGTAACTTCATGGGAAACACAGTAGTTGATGGTCTTGCTTTGGTTGAGAATTTGGCTTTATCAGATGGCAATTATGGTGAAGAGTATGATAGACTATCAAGAGTTATTGGAAGCGCTGAAAGTGAGAGTACTACTAAGAAGGAAATCAAAGCTTTCAATGACAAGCTTGATAAGCTTTTCAGTGTGTCTTGAAAGAATGTGAGCTATGTGGGTGAAGTTGATGCTACAAAAGGAGAAGATGGGACAGTTATAGAGGAAGAAGCGTTCTACATGAATCAACAAGAAGGAGGCTTCAACAATTATAAGAATCATCCTAACTTCTCTTATAGAAGCACCAATGTAGCCAACCCCCAAGATCAGATATATCCTAGACCAGCTTTTGCACCTCCAGGTTTTGGGAATGCACAAGGCTTTTCTAGCACTCAAGATGGTGATATTAAGCAGATGATGCAACAGCTGTTGAATGGTCAAGCCAACGCCATTATAGAGCTGCATAAGAAGTTTGCTGAAGTGCACAATAAGATTGATGCTACAACTTGTGATTTGAATGGGAAGCTTGATGCTTTAAACCAAAGGGTTAAGTCTCTAGAGAGAAAAGGAGCTTCATCTTCAAAGCCTCAGAACCAATTACCTGGAAAGAGTGAGGCTAATCCTAAAGAATTCTGCCATTTGATTGCTGAAGAGGATGAAGAGTTAAGTGATGATGAAGATGCTTCATTGGAATGGTTTTATGCATCAAGAGCTGTTACTCCATAGGGACATGGAGGAATTTAGGCGTGGGGGAGATGTCTTAAACATTACCATTGATGATCACGAAGTTGTGGACATTGTTGAGCAGTTCCTTCAAGGTTTGGATAGAGAAGAAAAGCTTGCTTTAGAGAAGGAAAATGCTGAAAAAGAAGCGGCTGAGAAGGAAGAGGCTGAGAAAGCCTTGGTTTGCACCTAAAGAAGTAGCTAAACCAGAGCTTAGTGAAGCTGATAAGGAGCTTGTAGAAGAATACCACGCTATGATGGTCTTTGCGAAAGCAAATCCTGGAGATTTCAAGGAGCTATATACATGCCAAGTGGGAACTTCTTCGAACAATAATGAGAAGGGAAAAGCTGCTGAGATTCAAGCCTTCAAACCGTCAATTCCTTACCCCAGAATGCACTTTACAAAGGCTCAAAGAGCAGTATACTCACATTTCAGAAAGGATATAGAAGATGCTGGCGTAAAGCTTCCTCATGGTACCACATTGCTTAAAGTAAAGGATCAAATCAGGTTTTTCAAGGAAGTATTTGACAAGCTAGAGGTTGTGGAGCCAATACTTGAGAATGTGGGAGCCAATATGAAGATGTGCAAGGATATGAAAACCTTGACCAAGATATCTAATCCTAGAATGTTCTTGATTAATTGTGAGCTTGAGATGCTAGACAAAGTAGAAGCCTTATGTGATTCATGTTCTACAGTCAATGTCATGTCTCTCCACATGAGCCAAACCTTGGGAACAAATAGCTCACGCCTTGCAAGGCATCTATCACCTTTGTGGATAACACTTCTAGGAGACCACTAGGGATGGTTGATAAACAGATTGTTAGCAAGGTGAAATATCAAATCTCAAGCAACCTAAAGTTGTAGTATAGTATGCAAGAGGTATCAATCCAATCTAGGAAACAGGAAGAACACTAGGAATGCAAGTGTAAAGCAAATCTAAGCAGATCAGGAAAATGATTGGTAAAATCGGTGAAAACTAAATGCAAAACTATTTTAAAATCCCTGGAAGAGGGGTTTTAACTACTACTAGCAGAAACCAGAAGATTTAAAATGCAAATCTAAGAACTAAAAATCGAGAGCTAAATCGGGTATAACAGATCGATCTAACAACTTAAAGGCAAACGACTTCTAATGAACAAGATGCAAGCTTTATCACAACAGAATGATAAACAGAGGTTTTAAGATGCTAAAAGAGGGTTCAGGGTCGAGGGTCATATTCAAGAGTGTTCAAGGGTCAAGCTTTGGTTTGAAAACACATAGATCTACTCATTGATGAGCTTTCCCTAAGCCTTGAAAACAAAAACAAGAACCATCCATGGCGTGTGTTATGATTCACTTCCACAATCTCTTCTCCAAACCCATGGCGTTTGGTGGAAAAAGAGATCAAAGAGCAAGAAAAACAGATTTCAATCTATGGCCTAACTAACCTCCTCTACATCCATGGCATTTGGGAGATGGTCGATTAGCCTCTAGGACTTGGTTTTCAAGGATTTCTGAATCCTGTCAAGGTAAGAAAGCCCTGGAATCATAGAGATCTTTTCCAAGACTCTCTAAGCCTTAAGACCCCAAGATCCTAGAAGAGAAGGAATGAAGAACAAGAAAAACACAAAACTTAAACCTCTTAAACCCTTGAATCGCCTCAACCCTTTACCCAAAGAAAAACAACTCACTACTCAGGATTGAAACCGAATGAAATGCAATGAAAGATAAAACTAAGCATGATTAAACGATTGATTAAAGGAAAAGACTTAATATTCAAAGGATTCAAAGTGCTCAAAAAACAAGAAAAAGCTTAAAGTTCAACAATGGCTAATCGCCCAAAAAATAAAACGGAGAACAGAAAAGATAAGACTGAAAATTGTGTAAAGAAAGTAATGGCCGCCTTATCCCAAAATAGCCAAACAGCTGGAATCCCCCCCCCCCCCCCCCCCCCCTCCCACTACGCTCCAAAAGCGGTTTAAAGTACTCGAGATCGATCAGTGCACTCGATCGTCTGCAGGGATTGCCTTCTGCTGCTTGATCTGCAAGTCGATCTGGTTGGATGGATTGAGTACTTCGTCTTATCTTCTACTCGATCTTTGGATGATCGAGTCATGGTCTCGATCCGGCTCTCGTTCTGCATGGCGTCATTTTACGTCCGTACTCCAGATCAATCTCCTCTCTCGATCTTGGTCTCGATCTTTCCTCTTGAATCGACATAGGTCACTCGATCTCTTCTGGTTGATCTCATCTAGATCGACCTGCCTTGCTCGATCCGCTACTCGATCTCGGGTCCTTCGCATGCATGGCTGATTTCTCCAAGTGTCCACAACCTCCATTTTGATCCTCCTCATGTCCACACAACCTCCACAACTCCAGAGTGCTCCAAAAACAACCTGATAATGATGCAAAAGTGCAAGAAATATGCAAAATGCGAATGCAAAGAGACCTAGGACCTAATATGCAACAAATGGAACAAACTAGCCTATAATGCAAGATGAATGCATGAAAAAAAATATCCTAAATGCATGCAAAATATGCAAAATATATGGTAATATCAATTCCCCAAACTTGCCTTTTGCTTGTCCTCAAGCAAACAAAATTCAAGAAAGGAAGAGAGGTTTTAAAACGGGGGCTCAAATTCCTTGCAAAAAGTGTTTTTCAAATGAATCAATTCAATGGTCCTAGTCTTAATCCTAAGATGCAATGCACACACTCATACTCCAAAGAACTTAGCCATACTCATCACATATTGAATCTCAAATCATGACTCTCATATCCCAAAACAATCCAAGAATCGTAACCTTTAACATTCATTAAGCTCAAAAACCGTGAATCACACTTATGCACTTTAAAACCGAATACATTTGGCTAAGGGACAAGGGTTGTGAGATGAAAATGATCTCACTTATAAGGGCGATTCAAACACTAGGTTATCTCAAAGAATGGTCGAACCTATGCAAAATGCTAAGGTAAAGACAATTGATGCATACATGACTAGACTCTCATCTACCCGTATACACTAACAATGATCCTAGAACCCTCTCTCATTTTTTTTTAAGCTCACTCACCCTCCTAAGGACTACCCTCATCATCTAAGTGGGGAAGTCTATTTAGGCTTACAAGAGAGTGGGGAAAGGAAGAAGAAAGCTGATATTACCATATATTCTGCATATTTTGCATGCATTTTGGATAGTTTTTCATGTATTCATCATGCATTATAAGATAGTTTGCTCCATTTGTTGCATTTTAGGTTTTAGGTCCCTTTGCATTTGCATTTTGCATGTTTCTTGCATATATGCATCATTATCAGGTTTTTTGGAGCACTATCGAGTTGCGTAGGCTCTATGGACGTGAGGAGGTTCAAAGTGGAGCTCATGGATACTTGGAGAACTCAGACGTGCATTGCTAAGGACCCGAGATCGAGTAGCGGATCGAGCAAGGCAGGTCGATCTAGATGAGATCGACCAGAAGATCGGGTGCACCTAGTCGATTCAAGAGGAAGGATCGAGACCGAGATCGAGAGAGGAGATCGATTTGGAGTATGAACGTAAATGACAGCATGCAGAACGAGAGCCAGATCGAGACCAAGACTCGATCATCCAAAGATTGAGAACTAGATCGAGGAAGATACTCGATCCCTCCAACCAGATCGACTAGAAGATCGAGCGGAGCAAGGCAATTCCTGAAGATGATCGAGCTCATTGGTCGATCTCAAGGTCGATCCCATACGACCCTTATCCGTCCAGCTGTGTTTGGCGGCTAGCGAAGGGGGGACCAGCTAACGGTTTAGCCATTTATCTCAAAAGCTGCCCATGACCTTTATCCTATCTTAATTCATTCTTTTCCTTTTTCGCTCGAAGTTAGGCGATTCACCATTGTAGAACAGCTTAAGCTTTTTCGTTTTTGAACCTTTGAATTTTTTAATATCAAGCAAGGTTTTCTTTTAATCTTTCGTTGATCATGCTTAGCTTATCGTTTATTGCTTTTGATTCGATCTTAACATGTGTAGTGAGTAGTCGTTTCGGGTTTTGGGGTTGAGGTGATTTTAAAGGGTTAAAAGGGTTTAAAGCTTTGTGTTTTTCTTATTCTTTATGCCTTCCTCTTCTATGATCTTGGGATCTTAAAGCCAAGAGAGCCTTGGAAAAGGTCTCTATGAACCAAGGGCTGTCTTACCTTGACAGGATTCAGATGTCCTGGAAAACCAGATGCCTAGAGGCTAATCCTTCCTTTCCCACATGCCATGGTTGTTTAGGGGATTAGTTAGGTCAATATTTGAAATCTGTCTTTCTTGCTCTTCAATCTCTTTTTCCACCTAAAACGCCATGGGTTTGGAGAAGATAATAGAGGAAGTTTTAACCTACCACATGCCATGGATGATGGTTCTTGTTTTGTTTTCAAGGCTTAGAGACAACCTATTAAAAGATTAAAGATTCTAAAAGTTTTTTCAAGCCAAAGCGTTGAATCTTTGAATACCGACTGAAATATTGACCATCGCCCCTAAAACCCGTTTTTTAGTGTTTTAAACCTCTGTTAATCATCCGCTTGTCCATTTAGCTTGCCATTCTTGATCATTAGAAGTCGTTCTGTTTAAAATTGTTTGCTAGATTGACCCATTCTGCGCGATTCCATTCTTCTCGAGTCCAGTGGCTCTATCCTGTGGTCGATTTCCACTGGTCGATTTTTTAGTTTTTATAAATTCTGTATAGTTTTGATAACCTCCTGCTTGCATTGGTAATAATCCTGTTATCAAATAGCTCCTTGCCATCTTATGTGTTGCTTAGGAAGCATTCATAATTTTGGGTTTAGTAAAGACTAGTGCCGTTACTTTAAGTTTGTGTTACTAAATCTCCTTCTCTTCAAACTTGTGTCTTTCAGTACAATTAATTTGCGTTCTAGAGGGTGACAACCAACCTTACTTACGCCCATGGACAATATTCCACCAACTTTGCCACGAAGGATCAAGAAGAGTTAGAGACAAGCTAGAGTCATCTTGAGGAGATTATTTAAGCTCGTTGTATGAAGACTTTTTTGCTAACAATGGCTGAAGCAGAACCATCCCGAGGGACCTCCCACCATCCTCACGGTGGTGTAGTATAGAGGGCAAAGGAAAACCCCATGCATGCCAGCTAAGCCCCGACACCCCAGCCCCAGAACCAAAAATGATCATAGGGCGCTGGAAAACGCACTCCTCATACGCATCACCCAATCGCTTTGGGTATCACTCCCTCCTCCAGTCCCAGGAAATACAAACTTCGAGATAAAATCCTGGATTTCATCTCAAGGTGATTTCAGAATAGCAAAATTTCACGGGCTAGCTATGGAAGCCCCCTTAGAAGACCCTTGATTACCTTTGAGCAAGTGTTGTGAGATGATCCAGATCAATGGGATCTCGGAAGATGCCTTGAGGCGATACTCCAACGGATCGGAGCACTTTTAAAAGTGGTATTATGGGTAATCCTTAATTCCCATTGAAGCGTAACAGTCCAAAGGAAAAGGCGGTGGTAAACCTTAGAAAGGTGATGCAGCTAGCTCCAATAGTGAGTATATGAAAACTCACACACCTTGATACTAACTTTTATACCGCAAACAACTAAACTCTGGTCAGTTCGGTAGAATGGGCCCCACCAATTGTGATGAGAACACTTTGATTAAAGCCGGGTTTTGCCTTGGATATGGACACACCAAGATAAATCGACATGTTCACAAGGAACAAAGAGGAATCACTCTCAAAAGGTTTATATAAAAAAGGGTTTGGTTGTTTTCAAATGAGCATTACATGAGTTAATATGAGAAAATAAACATGAGTAAACCAAAAGAGGCAAACTTCGTGGTCAAAGCATCAAACTAAAGATAAAGACGTCAATAAAAACGAAGTTTGAATGACTCTTGAGTTTCAAAAGTGCTCATTTGAACTTGATTTTGTGTGATGGCCTCTTCAACTCGTCCTTCCAAGGCATGCATTGGTCCCTTTGGCTTCAATGTAATGGGATTAGTAACTTTGTGATCCATTTGCATCATTAAAAACCTTTCCTGGAACACTCATTGTGACAAAGCAAACAGGATAAGAAAAAAAGAGTACAAATGATAACAAACCCGTTAGACCTTCCTTCTTAGACTTGGATTTCATCCATTAGAACTTCGTTGAGTTGAGTCTTCTCCAATACAGTCTGAGTCTCTTTGGTGCGAGCATTTGGGTAAGTTAAACCTCCCAATTCCTTGTAATGAATCTCTTAGCTTTAGCCCAGACGTCCAAAGTCCCAGCTGCTGGTACAAGCTATTTCTTCGGCAAGGGTTCAAGCTCAGCTTCCACATGTCCATCCTGGTTTGCACTTCCATACTCACATTCAAGCCACTCCTCTTGAAAAAGATTTGTTCCTCAATTCTGGCTTTCATTGGATTTTCTTCACAGACTTTGAATGGACCATCAATCCTTGGCATTACACGCTTTAGACTTTCACATACAGCTGAAAAACTTTCCTTCCCTCACATGTCCGTAAACAAGATCTCCAACTTCAAAAGATCTCCTTTTTCCTGCTTTTGTTTGCTTGCTTTTCGTACAGCTTCGTCTTTGCTTCAATGTTGAGTCTCGTTCTCTCATGAATGTGCTTAACAAGATCAGGCTTTCTTATTCACATCCATACTAACTTTTTCATTCAGAGGCAAAGGGATTAGATCCAAAGGTGGTAAGCGGGATTGAAAACCATAGAGCAATCTGAAATGGGCGAGCCTAATACTTGGTAGGGCAGAATGCCCCTGAATGATTAGATGCAAACTCAACATGAGGCAAACAATCTTCCCACTTTTTTTTTTGTTCTTTTTACTGATAGCACCGCCAAGAGGATTAGACAAAAGTCTTATTCACTGCTTCCGTTTTTGAACCATCAGTTGAGGATGACAAGTAGTTGAAACACAACAACTTAGTTCCTACTTAGACCCACAACAGTTTTCCAAAAGTAGCTTAAGAACTTAGTAATCTCTATCAGCACCAATTGTCCTAGGCATTCCATGCAACACGGAACAAAACCTTCTCTAAAGGAAACGATATCAGCAACAAGAGTATGGATACATCAGTTTTTATGACCCAGGATTAAGTGTGCCTTGCTAGAAAATCTATCTTACCACAAACAAGAATAGAATCTCTTCCTCTTCTAGGCATTGGCAAACCAAGCACGAAATCCATAGAAATGTCAGTTCCAAGGCTCAAATTAAGGAAATGGGTAAAGGAAGTAACATACAAACTGTTGGGTTGTTTGGGGAACCTTTTAGGACTTAGCTTGCTTGCAAAGTGGACACAGCTACTGCAAATCCTTTCCAAGGCTCTCTTCATGTGCGTCCAAGTAGAAATGATCCTGGCATAACACTTAGTGCGTTTTGTAAAACACTCTAACATTTCCCATTAAGCCTCGTCCATGAAGCTTCCTCCTAACAAGCAAATCTTGCAAAGAACAGTTAGGCACACACAAACGGATTTCATAGAATAGAAATCCTTCACTGCCTAAAAATATTTTCCATTATAAACAGGACTTTTCAGAAGCTTGAAACACTTCTCTAAACTCCGAAATCAGTTGTCATACATTTCCTTAAGTTGTCAACAATCATAACAAGCTTAGTCATCAAGAGTAGCTATGAGAAAACATACATTCGCGACAAACACATTCGGTAACAACATTTTTCTTACACCTGCATTACTTGTAATGACCATAAGGGAATTCCTCGCATGATGGCCTACCCATCTGGCCATGGCGGTTGTGGTTCAGCCCTTATGTTTTGGCCATTACAGGATTGATTCAAAGATTTGTGATCAGTGTGGAATCAGCAAAATCTCTCTTGCCAAAAGATTATTGCTGCCATGTTTGCAACGCGCTGACCAATGCATAGAGCTTCCTTCTCATATGATTGGATAGTTCAGGGTGTGCCTCCTCCTAGTTTTCTCATCTGAACCAAGCAATGGGCTTCTTCTCATGGCAATCAGCACAGGCCCCAATTCGACACCACAGACAAGAACACAATTCGATTTTCAAAGGTCTTAAGAAATCTTTGGCAAAGACAAAAGAGGTGCGGTTAGTAAGTTTTCCCCTTCCAGGTTTGGAAACCCTCTTTCTGTGCTTCTTCGCACATTTTGAAAACAAACCGTCCTTTCTTGATCCACCTTCAGTCACAAAAAGTCCGTAGAGCCTGCTAGTCCATGAAAAACTCCGCACTTCTCCCAACAGTCCCCGTTGGACTAGGCCCACTCACGAATTGCCTGGACCTTTTCTTCGTCCAACCTGTAATCCCCTGTGCATTCACAACAAAGCCTAGAAACACAAGATTATCTGTGCAAAAGGTAAACTTTCTTCATATTAGCAAACAGCTTTTTCCTTCCTAAGGAACATCATAAAAACGGATTTCCAAATGCTCTACATCTCTCACTTAGCTCTTTGCTATAAAATTCAGGATATCATCAAAGTATACCACAACAAAAACGCCTTATGAACTTTCTCAAACATGGTCATTATCTCCATGGATGTACTAGGTGCTATTTGTTAAACCAAAAAGGCATGACTAACCATCATACAATCCCTGTTTGGTTTGAAGCAGTTTGTTCCATCCATCACCCTCTTTCATGCGAATTTTGGTAATATCCACTTTTCAGATCAATCTTAGAGAACACATAGAACCAAATAAATCATCTAGGCATATCATCCTAAACGAGGTTAGGATGGCGATACTAACTGTTATGGTTGATGGCTCGGCAGTTTAAACACAACATTCTCCAACTCTCATCCTTCTTTGAACAAGTAAAACTGGCACAGCACAAGGGCTCATGCTCTCTCTAATGTATCCCTCTTCCATCAAAGCCGCCAACTGCTTTTGCAACTCCTTGGTCTTCATGGGATTGGTTCTGTAGGCTGGACGTTTGGTAGTGAAGCTCCAGGTAAAAAGTCTATCAGATGCTCAATCCCACGGATTGGGGTAAACCACTCGGATTTTCTTCCAGGAATACATCTCCAAAATCCTGCAAAAGAAAAGTAACTTCACTCGGCAGCACCGGTTCAAGGTCAGTCAAGCTCATGAATGCCTCTTTATAAACAAATAAAATCACAGGCTGATTAGATAAAAGAGCTCTCTTAACCTCACAAGATTTCACAAAGAAGTTTGAGTTTCTCACGGGTTTACTCTCACAGGCCTTTTCTTGGCTTTTCTCAAACTCTCACTCTCTTTTTCGTGATTAGTGTTTGGGGCACTCAAACTTTCTTTTTCTTTCTTCTTTCATAAGTGTTTCTGATCTTGATGTACCTCAGATAATGTCAATGGAACTAGAGTGAACTTTTTCCCCTTAAACTCAAAAGAATGCTTGTTTGTGAATCCATCATGCGTAACCTTGCGATCATACTGCCATGGTCTTCCCAAAAGAATATGACCGGCTTCCATAGGCAAAAAATCACAAAGAATCTCATCAGCATACTTCCCAATTGAAAAAGGAACTCTTACTTGCTTCGTCACTGTCCTTTCCCCATTGTCATTCAACCATTGAAGACTATAAGGTCTCGGATGCTTCTCAGTTTGTAGACACAGCTTCTGAACCAAAGTCTGGCTTGCAACATTCGTACAGCTTCCTCCATCAAAGATGAGACTGCAAACCTTCTCCTGAACAAGACACCTCTTGTGAAACAGGTTCTCTATCTGTTCGGTCTCCTCATACTTGGTTTGAACTCTCAATGACTGTCTAGTAACAAGCAAATCACCTTTTGTTGGAAGTTCTTCATGTTCTTCTGATGAGGGCAATGACTCAGATACCACTCTCCTTCTTCTTCAGTAACAATATCTCCATTTTCCAGAAGCAGCATGGTTCGGTTGTTTAGAGCATTCATTGGCATAATGTCCCTTGCCATGACACTTGAAGGACTGAACATCGCGGTTCCTTGTCCTGGAGTCTCGGATCTCCCTTTGTTATCTTGACCAGTAGTGGTTGGTTTAGCATCTAACCGTGGCTTTGGGGCTGTCTTCACTTCTCTGGAATAACTAGGTCTCACACTAGACGTTCCAGCACCATAAGACTGACGAGTTGTACCCCTCCTCTGGAGCTGCTGCTCCATCAAGATAGCTTTTGTAACATCTCCTCCAAGTCTACATAATGTTTAGCTCCATCCGATCCTGAAGATCTCTGCTCATTCCACTCAAGAACCTTGTCATTGTGGCTTCTCTGTCCTCATCAATATCAGCTCTTATCATAAGAGTCTCCATTTCCTGAAAGTAGTCTCCACACTCCTATAACCTTGTGTGTAAGTCTCCTTAGCCTTTGGGTGTAGCTCTCTGTGGTAGTGACTAGGAACAAAATGTTTCCTCATTATCGCTTTCATCTCATTCCATAGTTTCAACAGGATGTTCTCCATTCCGTCTCCTGCTCGTAACAAACTGATCCCACTAGTTAATAGCATAGTCATAAAACTCAGTAGCTGCTACTTCCTAACCTTTTTGGACTCTGAATATTTTTTTGGCAGTCAAAGACTAGCTCAAATCTTCTTCTCCCACCCAAGTAGCTTCAGGATAATTTTTCCCATGGAA